>LNAC01000049.1:2223507-2293186 GCA_002007465.1 Ailurus styani | reverse complement strand
CTCGATCCCAGGACCCTGAGATCATGACCTGAGCCGAAAGCAGAGGCATTAACCCACTGAGCCACCCAGGCGCCCATTAATTTTTTTTTTTTTGAGTAATCACTACATCCAACGTGGGGCTCCAACTCATGGCCCCAAGATCAAGAGTCTTGTGCTCTATGACTGAGCCAGCCAGATGTGCCTGCATGCACTTATTTATTTACTTATTTTTAAAGATTTATTTAGGGGCGGTTGGGTGGTTCAGTCAGTTAAGTGTCCGCCTTCAGCCGGGGCCATGATCCTGGAGTCTTGGGATCAAGCCCCACATCATGCTCCTGCTCAGCAGGGGTCTGCTTCTCCCTCTCCCTCTGCCTGCTGCTCCCCCTGCTTGTGTGCTTTCTCTCTCTCTGTCAAATAAAAAAACAAAAATCTTTTTAAGGGGCTCCTGGGTGGCTCAGTCAGTTAAGCAGCTGCCTTCAGCTCAGGTCATTGATCCCAGGGTCCTGGGATGGAGCCCCGCATCGGGCTCCCTGCTCAGCTGGGAGCCGCTTCTCCCTCTCTGCTTGCCGCTCTGTCTGCTTGTGCGCTCTCTGTATCTCTCTGTCAAATAAATAAATAAAATCTTTAAAAAATCCTTTTAAAATATAAATATTTATGTATTTATTTGAGAGGAAGAGAGAAGGGGGTGGGGGGATGGGAGGGGCAGACAGACATGGAGAGATAGAATCTTAAGCAGACTCCCCTGCTGAGTGTGGAGCCCAATGCAGGGCTGGATCTCATGACCCTGAGCTGAAATCAAGAACCAGAGGCTCAACTGACTGAGTCACCTAGGTACCCCTGCACACACTTATTTTGAAGACCCCTCCTCAAATCATGTTAACACCCATCAAAGTGTACTTATATTCCACATTAAAAAGTTTTGGCGGCAACCTGTTTAGAAGGTTTTTAAAATAATAATTTTTAAATTTAGTTAGGAACAAAAGTTTGATTTTGTTTCTAGAATTAAAAGAGATTTATTACATAATATTATATGTTTATTATATACTGTGTAACTACATGAAATGGCTTTCAGCTGACTGGTTAATCTTATTTTTGTAGACTTTTTTTTTTTAAGATTTTATTTGCTTATTTATTTGAGAGACAGAGAGAGAATGAGCAGGGAGAGAAGCAGAGGGAGAGGGACAAGCAGACTCCATGCTGAGCACAGAGCTTGAATTGGGGCTCAACCCTGAAATCATGACCTGAGCCCAAATCAAGGGTCCGATGCTCAACCAACTACACCGCCCAGGTGCCCCTTTTCCTTTTTATTATGAAGGATTTCTAAAATATACAAAGGTAGGCAGAACAGTATAATGAACAGTTCTTATGTCCTCATCACCCAACTTCAGCTTATGGTTAAATGTGTTTCATCTAGCTCCCCATTCATTCCTCCTTTCCCATATTATTTTAAATTTTTAAATTGAGATATCATCCACATAAAATCCACCATAAAATTCACCCTTTTCAAGTGTACAATGCAGTGGTTTTTAATATAATAACAAAGTTGTGCAACCATTACTATTCAACGATTTTTAGTATATTCATGGAATTATACCACCATCACAAGTGTCTTTTATCCTATAGATTTTTCCTTCCAAATATCTCTTTTTCCTTTGTAATTTGTTGAAGAAATTTGTTTATCCTGTAGAATTTCCATAGTCTGTGTTTTGCTGTTTGCATCGCTGTAGTATTTTTTTATATTCCTTTGTCCTCTGTATTTCCTATAAATTGGTAGTTAGATACAGATACCTGATGAGATTCAGGTTCAGATTTTTTCCACAGGACTCCTTCATAGTTATGTTCTAGAGGCACATATATGTCATCTTTCATTTTGTGATGCTAGCAGTGGATGTTCAATGGGTTGATAAATTTATTAGGGGTTGCAAAATGGTGATATTGTATCATTCTTTATTACTAGGAATAATCCTGTAAAAATAAAATTTCCTTCACCTACTATTTGGTTTACTCAATAGTACAGTTTCTTTAGAAAGATTAGCACTTATTGATTTTTGACTTTCATATTTTAGATCCATCAACTTTTTTTTTTCCAGGTCTCAAACATCTTTATAAGCAGTGTGTGATAGTGCTTACCGGGTAAAACACCTGTCCGGAGGGACTGCAAGCAGGAAAATAAGGAGGTGGGGCCAGTGGTGACATGAATTTGACCAAAAGTATACGCATCCTCAGCTACAGCAGATTTTCTCTTTTTTCCTTGTATCACTTAAGGTTCTCCTATACATTAAGGGGGGGGGAGCCACCATATCTAAGAACCTTGAAAAGTTTTGTTTTCCTTGAAGAATACATACGCTTTTCCCTTATTGATAAACATCAGTAAACTATCTGTATTTTCCTGCTTAGCACTATGCCTAGTAAGTTCAAAGCCAAGTTTTCTCTTTAATTTTGGAATAGGAATTTCTGATCTATACATCTGCATTTTTCCTTGATCGTGATCTTCCGTACCTGTTTCTGTGTTTCTGTCTTTAAGGTGATTCAAATTTTTCTACGAGCAAAAAAGGATTTGATTGAACAAAAACATTTTCAGATAGCCATCAGTCATTTTTGAAAGGACCTTTTTCTTGGCACTCTTCTCACTGCTAGGTGTTATTTTTAAAATCTTTACTAACGTAATAAGCCAGAAATGGTTTTTCGTTGGGGTCTTCATTTGTAGTTCTCTGATTACTGGTGAGCTTGAACATTTTTCATGTTTATTAACCAGGTTTAAAATTGTTTGTTTGCTTAGGAGGTGGCTTGTATTTAATTAGGGAGGAGCTCAGCCAGTTAACTCAAGGACAAGATCAATGAAACCCAGGAATACCTCACTCTTATATTTAAGCTTCGACCCCGCCTGTTTTTTTTCCTCCTCCAACAGAGCCCTTTGTGTATGTCCACGGTCAGGGAAAGGGATCTCGGTCTGCAAAGCCGGTGGGACACTGTATTGTCCCCCAATATGTGTATGATGTGCATATGCTGTGTCTGATTTCGGTGTTTATGGGAAGAGTTCCTGAACCCTAACCGTGCCGGGAGGACCGGCTGTGGCGGGGACTCCTTCTGCAGGAGTGGCCTCGCTCACTCGGCCTTCGATTGGCCCCCCTGATCCCGCAGGAGTCGCCGCGACGCGGGCTTACTTAGCGCGGTGGATGCGTGTGTTGAGTGGCTGCTTTTGCCTTCCTCTCCCCCCCCTTTTTTTTTAGCCATAGCTATGGTTACCACGTCTCTCCCCGCCTCCCTCCACCTGCCAAGAAGGCGGCTGGCCATTGGCTGCCTGTCACCAAGTAAGCCAGTCATTGGTCACTGGTGAGAACAGGGCGCTCCCCCTGCCCCTGTCTCCCGGGTCTCTGGAGGAGCCCAGGAAGGAGGCTCGGCGAGTGTCGCCGGGCCAGGGGCTGCTGGGACCCGGCTGCGGCGATCGTTAGCGGGTCATGTCGGCCGCCCAGGGCTGGGACAGGAACCGCCGGCGGGGAGGAGGCGCCGCAGGCAGTGGCGGCGGCGGCGGAGGTAGCGGGGCCGGCGGGGGCAGTGGGGGCAGCGGGGGTCGGGGGACTGGCCAGCTCAACCGCTTCGTGCAACTCTCCGGGCGGCCGCACCTGCCAGGTGAGTCGGGGGACGGGGTCCCGCCAGGTTGCGGGCGCGGTGGGAAGGCGACTGCTGCCTTTTCTTTTCTCCCTGGCTTTCTTTTCCTTGAGAGGAGGAAAGGCAGGCCCCACGCCTAGCAGAGGGACCTGGGCGCAGAGAGAAGGGAGGGTGTCTTCGAGGTCAGGGAGGGAGCAGGAACACAGCGAAAAGAAGTGTTTTTGCTTTGTGAAAGCTCTGTGCTGAGAGTTGTGTTTTCTTTTCAAAGGAGAGGCCGCTGTTTCATTGACATTCCCAAATGTTTCGCCTATTCTGTTCCCAGTCTCGTCCTCTTCCGCAGTTTGATCTTGTAAAAGAAAGACATTGGCGCCTAGCTGTGAGAAATTATTTTTAAAAGGGTGCTAGATTGAGGAGAGAAGAGGGAAGAGCATTCCAACGAGTGCTTTGGTAAAAACCACCTCGAGTATGTAAGAGTTAGGCATTCTGAGACAAGAAAGGAGGAGGAAAGGCGCGGGGTGGGGTAGGGGGGACGGGCGGGGGTGTTGGGATGTGCCTGGGAAACAGAACCAAGAGAATTAGGAAAAACTAGTTAAATTATTAATATTTTGGAATGTGCAGAGCAGAATGGCAAGTGTGATCTGGATTTTAAGGGGAGAAAACGAAGATCAAGAATATACTTAGTGACAAAATTATGCTGCCTCTACTATGTAAAAACATCTGATTGAGAATTAGAAAAATGCACCCAGTGTGATTGTTTTACGTTTTGGCCTACAATTTCCTATCCTTGAGTTCAGATGCCTTAAAAAACAGAGACAAATCAAATCGATGTGTGTGCGTGTGTGCAGACAATTTTAAAAAGATACATTTGTAAGTTTAGTAGGGGGGAGAGAGGGAAGTAAATACTGCCCAGAATATCAAATATTATATTAGGCAAGCTTATTTCTACCTTGAAGAGAACTATCAGGAATGTGTTAATCATTCACCATATTGTTTGTGAATAATGTTGAAGTTGATTTTATCAGTGATGTGTTTGTTTAACCGATGGGTTTTGAGAACATGATGGTTTTTGAATTCCTTTTACTACCATGACTACTTCCAAGTAGTCAAAAATTATTTGATTAATTTTAAGATAAAGGGAATTTTGCACATTAAATGAGACAGTCACTTGTTTGTGATGAGGTTATTGATGTATGTTAGAAATGCACACTAACCACTTCTGTGTGCCATTAAAATTAACATTGAAGCAGTTTTAAATAGTCAGATATGTAATATACCAGGATTTGGGTTTGAGGTGATAGTGTCAAACTGGGTATTCTGGAATTGCTAAATATGTGATCTTTAAAAAAAGAAAAAAAGGGAGAAATCATTTTCTTACCCCAAATTAATAGTGAAAACTTATATTTTTGTGTATTGGCAGATTTGAAGATAAATCTCTTACCAAAGACTGTTACCAGTTTGCCCTCTACTACTACTTATATTTAGGTTTTTGATGTCAGATTGATTATACCATGGGGTGGATATAGGCATTCTCAGGCTCCGAGAACGTGGTTGGTGCACTTCCTCACTGCCACCACCTGATGGCAGTGGAAGCCATGATTTCTGATAAGGGGCTTAGGTGTGGAGCTATTTCTGCGTTTCCTTAGCACCTAAGGCCAAGAACAGCCATTTGTCCAGAGGTATAGATAAACGTGTTTAAGCTGTGAAAATTCATGCGATGGGGTGATCAGCCTTTTCTTTTTACTTTCTTTTCCCACGATTGGTACTTCATTCTTCCTTCCCAAGTAGGCGGCCTCTGTCATTTATTCACTATCAGAATCAGGAACATCTGATATCTCAGTATATTTGGAATTCTTTTACATCGATTCATTATTTTCCCCAGCATGATATTTTAAGTCTCTCCCCCCCTACCTGCTCCCCCGGATTGAAAGGTTGTATACTGAGGTGTTTAAAAAGATTTTAGGCGCTGGTGAGGGATAGAAACGTCTAGGCCCATTTTATGGCTGACCCTGAGGTTAAATTTTTTTTCTTAAGTTTTTGTAGCTAACTTTCTCTCTCCATTGAACTCTAATCCCATTTTCCTTTTTTCATCCTTCCCTACCAAGACTTCCAGTTACTAAGCATCCAGAATGCTTTCTTTTTGCACACCCACTATCCAGTCTCTGGTGAAACAAAACAAAACAACTTGATCTTCCTGGAGTGTTCTCTCTCTCCTTCAGTGATAACATCTTTATCCATGCAGTCAGGCAAACCTTAGGCTTCTTCCTTAAATTTTCTTCTCCCAAGCATTTCAGGTGTAATTAATCACCCAGTTTTGTTTATTTCTACTATAACTCCTGTCCATGCTGCCATCATCTCTCGCTTAGGTTTCCTGCAGTGGCTTGCTTTCTTTCTTTTTCCCCTGCAGTAGCTTTCTAACCAGTCTTCCTGCTTCTACTCTTGCCCTGCAGTGCATACAGCACGCTCATCTTTTGCAAGCACAGATCTGCTCTCTGCTTACAACCCTTTACTAGCTCTTCGTTGCTTTTAGGGTAAGGCAAAAATCTCGAACACTGCCTACAAGTCCCTGCATTGTCTGTCTTAATTCTCAAGTTAATTCTACATCACGTGGTTTGCTCTTTGATCGTTTTCTGTTTCTTTGGACATGTCATATTCCCTTCAGCCACAGGGCCATTTCACATGCTATCCTATCCATACAAGAACTCTCTTACTCCTCATTCTGTTCCTTTTTTTTTTTTTTTTTTTAGCTTCTCTTCCATTGGAACTTAGCTCCGTCACACTGTGTTTTCAGGAAAGACTTCTTTGACCTTCTCTGATTTATTTTCTTCTCCCTATACATACTCATAGTGCCATGTGGTTTTCTTTGGGCATACTTACCATTTGTGTGTGATTCCTTGATATGCAGGATTTTATACTCTTGATACACATACTAATTATGTATTTTTTTGTACATGTGTACTTATACATGCATATACATATATTCTCAAATTCCAAATGAATGCATTGGCATTATATGTAAGCAATTAGTTTCTTGTGAATTTGATTTATTAGTGGGTTCGATCCTCTACAGCCCTATTGACTCTGGACAAATGGATAAAATCAAATTCTTACACATAAAAATAGATTAGACTCTGCATTCATGGTGAGAGCACAAATGATATTTTGTGAAACCTTGTTGTGAAACCTTGTGAAATCTTGCAAAATCTTGCTTCTTGTCTTTTTTGCTGTCTCCTAAAATGCAGTAATGATTTTGTGTTTGCCCCATAGGCCAAGAAATTCATAGCTTGTTGGTCCTGGATTTCTAACTCATAATCTCTATACACTCAGTATAGAGCAGGGGACATTTTTATACAATAAATATGCAGAGGTAGAGCTCAGGGACAAGAAGATCCTGGGGATAATAGAATACAAGTTACTATTGTAATTTCACTGTGTGAGTTTGGTTAAATACAATGTATTACTTGGGATAACAGTTAACATTGCTGCTAATGCAAACTGAAAAACTGACAAAGGAAAAATGTAACAACTGGTAAAGCTGAGCAAAAATAACATTGAAATCTTAATATAAGAATGTGAAATGTGATTTATGTTCATGATGAAATCCAAATGGTACAAAAGAGCATATGATAAAAGGCAAGTTTTCTTTCTACCTTTGACTCCAGATAATTGGCTTCTTTCCCTAGAAGCAACCAATGATAAATTTCGTGTGTGTGTGTGTGTGTGTGCGCGTGTGTAGAGAAACAGTAGCATTTCTTTGTTTGGAGGGGCATTTAAAATGGTTACAGTCATGCTAATGTAAATGATGATACAATGAATATCCCTCTATACATTTTTACACATGAGTAAGTCTGTCTAGAATAAATTCCTAGAAGTGCAATTGCTGGGTCAAAGGCTATGTACTATTTAAATTTTGATAGATATTGTCAAATTGCCTTCCATAGAGGTGATAGCAGTTCATGTGCTTCACTGTTGGTGTTGGAGTGCTGACCCCCCCATACCCTTGGTAATAGAGTGGGTTATCAAACTTTTTTAAAATTGCTAACTTAGTAGGTATATTTTTCTTCATCTTTTCAATAGATACAAGAACTGTATTTGTTAACTTTATTTATAACATTTGCTTATATTTTTATTCACCTATTTATATATATATTTCATTTTTATTTTTATTTTTATATTTCATTCATATTTTATTTCATATATATATTTCATTTTTCTTTTGGGATGTTGAGTATTTTTTTTATAGGAACTCTGTGTTTTAAGGAAATTAGTTGTCTTTGATATGTGTTGCAGATATTTTTCACAGGTTGTCATTTGGCTTTTGACTTTGTTTCTGGTATATTTTTTCAGCAGAAGTTAAAAATTTTTTTGTAGTTGTCATTATCAATCCTTTTCTGGATTTTAGCTTTTTGCATCATAAGAAAGGCCTCCCCTATTTAACTATTACATCTTATTAAAATGAAAGTTCTTATTTTTTTCCTGGTACTTTTATAATTTTGAGTTAAATGCAGTTATCTATACAAAATATAAATTGTGTAAAGTATTAAGGTAAGAATCTAACATTTTTCCAGGGGGCTATGGAGTTATCACAGTATTGAAGTATTTTCTGGAGGTGTACTTAGTTCCTACATATGATTTGGGGTTCTTAACTGGCACTTTTATTCTGTTCCATTGATCAGTTCACCTATTTGTATCTTAATGACTTCATTCTTTGAGTATAGTCCTCTCTTACTCTAGTTCTCAGAGTTTTCCTGGATATTCTTGCTTGTTTAGCTCCTCTCCCCATTCTGTTGTTATTCTTATAGGTAGAATGTTATTTTTACAGATTGATTTAGAGATATTTGATATCCTTTTGAGGTTCAAGCTTCTGTTCAAGAGCAGGGGATATATTCATTTCTTGTTGTTCAAGTCTTCTTTTGTATCTCTCAATAACATTTTAAAGTTTTTTCATAAAGACCTTCACATTTCTTGTTATGTTTAGCCCTTGGCATTTTATCTTTTTTGTTTCTATTGTAAATGGAGTTTCTACCCTTTTTTTTTTTTAAGATTATTTATTTATTTATTTGACAGAGAGAGAGACACAGCAAGAGAGGGAACACAAGCCGGGGTAGTGGGAGAGGGAGAAGCAGGCTTCCCGCCAAGCAGGGAGCCCAATGCCGGGCTCGATCCCAGGACCCTGGGATCATGACCTGAGCTGAAGGAGGACGCTTAACAGCTGAGCCACCCAGGTGCCCCTGGAGTTTCTACTTTTATTATCTCTTTTACCTTGTTGTACCTAGCCGCCTTTAGAATTCTAATACTATCTATAATAGTTGCCCAGTTTTTCTAGGGCTTTGCAGTTAAATGATCACATTATTACCAAGTAAAGATAATTTTATCTCCTCCTTTCCAATTTTTATACTACTATCTTTCTTTTGTCAAATTAATTTGGCTAGTACTTTCATTAAACAGAAAGGCAGTAGTGGATCTTTCTCTTATTCCTGACTTCAGTGGGATGTTTCTTTGTGCTTTTCTGTTAAGATTAACCTGACTTTAGATGGACGTGTACATATTTTATCATGTTAAAGTAGTCCACTATTGCCATTTTATTAAGATTTCTTAATATGGAAGTAAATTTCTGGATGCCTGGGTGGCGCAGTCAGTTGAGCGTCTAATTCTTGGTTTCACCTGAGGTCCTAATCTCAGGGTTCTGAGACTGAGCCCTGTATCCCTCTCCACTCTCAGCAGGGAGTCTGCTTGAGTTTCTCTCCCTCCCCGTGCCCCCCCACTCCCCCCCCCACTCCTGCTTATGCTCTCTTGGAAACAAAGAAATCTTAAAAAAAAAAAATGGAAGTAAATTTTGTCAAAAGCTATTTTAGCTTCTTTGGAAATTACGTAATTTTAATCTTTTGATCTAGTATTGTGATGAATTTTACTAATAGATTTACTACACCACCCTTGCATTCCCGAATCAGCTTACTTTGTCACCATGTATTATTATTTTAAATGTGCTGCTGAGTTCTATTTGCTAGATTTTATTTAGAAATTTTGTGTCATTCCTCATAAGTTAAATTGCTTCGTAGTTTTTTTGTGTTTTATCTTTGTTGGGTTATGCCACTTTCATAAAATTATTTCAAAATTTTCTTTGTTTTTGTTTTCTTTCTGTCTCTGGCTAAATGGCATTGAAGTTAAAAGTTTGATAAAATGCCTGTGAAATCTTTAGACCTTGAGTGTTTGGGGGAAGAGGATCTCTTTGACAGTTATGTCTCCTTTTATAATAATTTGCTTACAATGTATATCTTTGGGGGGAAGCTTTGATAGCTTATATCATCTTAGAAAATAATCCATTTCATCCAAGTTTTCAAAATTATTTTGTGTGCAGTTGAGCAAGATATTCTTTTATGATTAAGAACATTTCCTGATGGCACCTGGGTGGCTCAGTTGTTAACCGTCTGCCGTCGGCTCAGGTCATGATCCTAAGGTCCTTGGATCAAGCCCCACATCGGGCTCCCTGCTTGGCGAGAAGCCTGCTTCTCCCTCTCCCACTCCCCCTGCTTGTGTTCCCTCTCTCTGTGTCTCCCTCTGTCAGATAAATAAATAAAATCTTAAAAACAAAACAAAACAAAATATTTCCTGGGGTTTTTTTTTCTTGATTTTTGGATTTTAGAACCAGTTCTTGAATTTTTAAAAATTAGGTTTACTGTTTTCTCTGCTTCCTTGTTTATTACTTTTTCTTTCATTGTTTTAAATCCTTTGTTTAGCTTTTCTTAGATTTATTTTGTGGTTGTTTTTCTGTCTTCTCACGTTGGATGCTTAATGTTCTTTTCATCCCTTCTAAGTGTTTAAATTATAAGATTTCTTCCAGGGGCGTCTAGGTGGCTCAGTCGGTTAAGCATCTGCCTTCGGCTTCGGTTGGGATCCCAGAGTCCCCTGCTCATGCTTTCTCCCTCTCTCATTCTCTCGCAAATAAATAAATAAAAATAGTTTTAAAGAATTACTTAAAACATTTCTTCTGAATACTGCTTTAGTTTTGTTCTGTAGGTTATAGACTTCCTATTGCATTTATTTTGTTAATATCTTGCAATTCCATTTTTTCTTTAGTACAAGAGTAGTTAATCCTTTTAAACTTTTTCTTAACATTTCCATTTATGTTTTTAATAGCTTGAGATATAACTCAGATGCCATGCAGTTCACCATTTAAATTCACCATTCACCATTTAAGAACCAGTGGTTTTTAGTTATAATCAGATATGTGCAGTTATTACCACAGTCAATTTTAGAACATTTTCATCACCTCAGGAAGAAACCCCATTATCTTTTAGCTACTATTCCCTTATCCTCCTGTTTCCGTTCCCCAGCCCAACCCCATCTCACCTCTAAGTAACCGCTAATTTACTTTTTGTCTCTGTAGATTTCCCTATTATGGACGTTCTCATATGAATGGAATTAGGTAGTATATAGTCTTTTGCGACTGCCTTTCTTTACTTTTTTTTTTTTTTTTTTTTGACAGAGAGAGAGAGAGAGATCACAAGTAGGCAGAGAGGCAGGCAGAGAGAGAGGAGGAAGCAGGCTCCCCGCCGAGCAGAGAGCTCGATATGGGCCTCAATCCCAGGACCCTGGGATCATGACCTGAGCCGAAGGCAGAGACTTTAACCCACTGAGCCACCCAGGCACCCTGCCTTTTTTTACTTTGCATGTTTTCAAAGTTTACCCATGTTAAAGTGGCGTGTATCAATATTTCATTCCTTTTTTTTTTTAATTTATTCATTTGACACAGAGAGAGATTACAAGTAGGCAGAGAGGCAGGCAGAGAGAGAGGAGCTTGGAGGAAGCAGGCTCCCTGCTGAGCAGAGAGCCCGATGTGGGCCTCGATCCCAGGACCCTGGGATCATGACCTGAGCCGAAGGCAGCGGCTTTAACCCACTGAGCCACCCAGGTGCCCTATTTCATTCCTTTTTATGGCTAAATAATATTCTATGGCATGGATAAGCCACATTTTGTTTCTCCATTTATCCATTGAACATTTAGACTGTTGCTGCTTTTTGGCATTAAGAATAATGCTGCTATAAATTGCATAGAGGTTTCTGTGTGAACATAGGTTTTCATTTCTTTTGGGTATATACCTAGGAGTGAAATTGTTAGGTCATATGGTAACTCTGTGCTCTATGTATATTCGTTTGAGGAGCTGTCACTTTTCCAAATTGGCTGGGATATTACATTCCTCCCAGAAGTGTGTGAGGGTTCCGATTTCACCATGCTCTCTTCAACACTTGTTATTATCTATCTGAATTTTTAATTCTAACCAGCCTAGTGTGTATGAAGTGGCATCTCATTGTGGTTCTTGATTTGCATTTCCCTGATGACTTAAGATGTCAAGCATTTTTTTCTTTCTTACTTTCTTTGTCTCTCTTCCAACTTTTTTGAGGTGTAATTGACATTGAGCATCTTTTCATGTGCTTGTTGACTGATTGTACGTCTTCTTCGGAGAAATGTCTTCTAGTTACTTTGCCCCATTTTATTTATTTGTTTTTTAAATATTTTTAAAATATAATATCTCCACCCAGTATGAGGCTCAAACTCATGATCCCAAGATCAAAAATTGTAGGCTGTACTGATTGAGCTAGCCAGGGGCCCCTGCCCCATTTTTAATTGAGTTGTCTTTTTACTATTGAATTTAAGAGCTCTTTACATATCCTAGATACAAGTTCCTTGTAAGATACATGACTTGCAAGTATTTTTCATGTTCTGTGTTGTCTTTTCACTTTCTTAATTGTGTTCTTTGAAGCACAAGATTTTTAAATTTTGGTGAAGTCCAGTTTTCATATCTAAAACTCTTTCCAGGGCGCCTGGGTGGCTCAGTGGGTTAAAGCCTCTGCTTTCGGCTCAGGTCATGATCTCAGCATCCTGGGATCGAGGCCCGCATCGGGCTCTCTGCTCGGCAGGGAGCCTGCTTCCTCCTCTCCCTGTCTCTCTGCCTGCCTCTCTGCCTACTTGTAATCTCTCTCTCTGTGTCAAATAAATAAATAAAATCTTTAAAAATAAAAAAATAAAATAAAATAAAATAAAACTCTTTCCAAATCCAAGTTCATAAAAACTTATCCCTATGTTTTTTTCTAAGAGTTTTATAGTTTCACTTTTACACTTATGTCTTTGATTCTTTTTGAGTAAGTTTTTATGTTTGGTGTGGGGTAAGGGTTATCTCAACTGACTGCCCTATTTTTCCAGCTCCATTTGTTGGAAAGACTGTTCTTTCTCCATGGAATAATCTTGGCATTCTTGTCAAAAATCAATTGACCATAAATATTCAGGTTTACTTCTGGACTCTCAATTCTATTCTATTCATCTGTGTGTCTGTTCATGTGCCAGTACCACACTGCCTCCCATACTGTTAATTTGTAGCAAGTTTTAAAATCAAAGTGCGAGTCCTCCTACTTTATTCTTTTCCAGGATTGTTTTGGCTGTTCTAGGTCCCTTGCAATTCCATATAAATTTGAGAACCAGCCTGTCAATTTATATGAACTCAGAGATTCTCATAAGGATTTGTGTTAAATCTGTACATCAGTTTGGGGAGTATTACCATCTTAATAATGTTAAGTCTTCCAATCCCTGTACATGGGGTGTTTTTCATTTATTTAGATTTTCTTTAATACTTCACATACATTTTTTAAGTTTTGTGATTTAAATCCAATTATAACACCCAGTGCTAATCACAACACATACCCTCCCCAATGTCCATCACCCAGTTACCCCATCCCCTCACCCTTCTCCCTTCTCCCTTCCCTCAGTTTGTTTCCTGAGATTAAGAGTCTCTTCTGGTTTGTTTCCCTTTCTGGTTTCATCTTGTTTCATTTTTTTTTTCTCTTCCGTATGAGCCTCTGCCTTCTTTCTTAAAATTCCACATATCAGTGAGATCATGTGATAATTCTCTTTCTCTGATTGACTTTATTTCACTTAGCATAGTACCTGCTAGTTCCATCCACGTCATTACAAATGGCAAGATTTCATTTTTTGTTGGCTGTATAATGTTTCATTGTATATACACCACATCTTTTTTATCCATTCATCTGTTGATGGACATCTGGTCTCTTTCCATAGTTTGGCTATTCTGGACATCGTTGCTATAAATACTGGGGTGCAGGTGCCCCTTCGGACCACTACATTTATATCTTTGGGGTAAATACCCAGTAGTGCAACTGCTGGGTTGTAGAGTAGCTCTATTTTCAACTTTCTGAGGAACCTCCATACTGTTTTCCAGAGCAGCTGCACCAGCTGGCATTCCCACCAACAGTGTAAAAGGGTTCCCCTTTTTCCACATCCTCATCAACATCTGTCGTTTCCTGGCTTGTTAAATTTTAGCCATTCTGACTGGTGTGAGGTAGTATCTTATTGTAGTTTTGATTTATATTTCCCTGATACCAAGTGACGTTGAGCACTTTTTCATGTGTCTGTTGGCCGTTTGGATGTCTCCTTTGCAAAAATGTCTGTTCATATCTTCTGCCCATTTCTTGATTGGATTATTTGTTCTTTGTGGTTTTTTTTGTTTTTTTTGTTTTTTGTTTTTTTTTTTTAAGATTTTATTTATTTATTTGACACAGAGAGAGAGATTACAAGTAGGCAGAGAGGCAGGCAGAGAGACAGGGAGAGGAAGAAGCAGGCTCCCTGCTGAGCAGAGAGCCCGATGCAGGCCTCGATCCCAGGACGCTGAGATCATGACCTGAGCCGAAAGCAGAGGCTTTAACCCACTGAGCCACCCAGGTGCCCTGGATTATTTGTTCTTTGGATGTTGAGTTTGAAATGTTCTTTATAGATTTTGGATACTAGCCCTTTATCTGATATATCATTTGTAGATATCTTCTCCCATTCTGTTGGTTTTGTTGACTGTTTCTTTTGCTCTGCAAAAGCTTTTTATCTTGATGAAGTCCCAATAGTTCATTTTCACCTGTTTCCGTTGCCTTTGGAGACTATCTTCTTTAATTCTTTCAACAATGTTTTATGGTTTTCAGAATTCATTTATATCTTGTTTGCCTTTCTCAGTCCTGTTGTCCATGTCCTTTACTATGTTTTCAGCAGTGTTTGTATTCCTTTATGCTATGTGCAATGAAGATTTCATTTCTATGTTGGTTTTATTTTTTCTTTCCATTTCTTTCCTGCTTCTACCCTGCTTATAGTTCATCTCTTCTATGGCCTATCTTCTTTGAGTTAGAATCTCTTAAATCTTTTCTGCCTTTGAAATACCATTAATTTTGGTACAGTTTATTGTCTTCCACTTCCTACCACAACCACTATACAAGGAATACAAGCTCATTATTAAAACTTGAGTGATTGGGCGCCTGGGTGGCTCAGTGGGTTAAAGCCTCTGCCTTTGGCTCAGGTCATGATCTCAGGGTCCTGAATCGAGGCCCACATCGGGATCTCTGCTCAGTGGGGAGCCTGCTTCCTCCTCTCTCTCTCTGCCTGCCTCTCTGCCTATTTGTGATCTAATCTCTGTGTCAAATAAATAAATAAAATCTTAAAAAAAAAACTTGAGTGATTATTAAATATTGAGTGAGAACTTGAAAATCATCTATACTAATTCCACTTAAAAACCAAGATATCAACATTTTGATATTTTGCTTTCCTTTTAGTTCTTTATCAGTGAATTATGTTTTATTTAATACTATATAAGTAATTACATATGACTAGCAGCAACTTGGGATTCTGTTAAAAACTGTTGTATTTTTAAATGTTTTACTAATAAACACTCATTTATGTTTTCTTTAATTTTATCAGGAAGAATCTGTTTCTCCTCAATTTATTATATGAATAACCTTTTAAGTTTTCTTCTAGCTGATATGTCCTATTTTATTTCTCTCATTCACAGCCAAGCTTTCAGAAAGAATAGACTCTTACTTAATTTTTTTTTTCTCTTCAATCTATTGCAGTCTCACTTCTGCCTCCTTCATTCCACTCAAGTGCTCTTGTTAAGGTACTAACTTCCTAATTGCTAACTCCATTAGATTTCTCTGAGTCTTCATCCTACCCAACTTTTCTAGATTTTCATTTTGACTACCTCCTGTACTAGGTATAGTACTAGGTATAGAGCTAAGAATACATAATAATTAGACAAAATCTCTATTCCTGAAGAGCTCTTAATTTTCCTTTTAGCTCTCGAACTTCTCATTAGTTTTCCTTTATCTGCCCCTTAAAATTAGTATCTGAGAATATGTACTTGTTTATTTGTTTCCCCTTCCTACTCTTAAATTTTCCCTGGGTGATACATTAATCTCCCAACAGTGCCTAAATCTGTCTCCAACTCAGACCTATTTTCCTGGTCTGTTTGCCAATGGCTACTAGGCATTACCACCCAAGTTACTGAAGACTATCTTAAATTCATCATGTCCAAAAATAATTTCATCACCTTTCCGGTCAGACCTGTTCTTCTTTTTTGCTCCTTATCCTAACTAGTTTCATGGCTAACTCATCAATTTAGTGATCCAAGCTAGAAACCTAAGAATCACAGTAGATTCCTTCCTTTTGCTCATTCTTTATCCAGTTGGTCACAAATTTCTCCTCTTTACTCTAATTCTTCTGTTTGTCCCTTTTTACCTCTCCAACTTCACCATCGATGTCTTTCATTTTATATTTCAGCTATATAGAAGTATCTGTAGTTACTAACTTAAATTCTTAGAATAGGGTGGAGAGAGAGAGAGGTTAAAAAGAAAAGACTTGTAATTTAGTGCAGTCCTACACTGCCATGATTCTGTACATACCATTTCTTCTTCCTAGAGTTCCATTCTCCTATTTGTCTTCTAAGACCTGCTC
This sequence comes from Ailurus styani, assembly GCA_002007465.1. Taxonomy (NCBI): domain Eukaryota; kingdom Metazoa; phylum Chordata; class Mammalia; order Carnivora; family Ailuridae; genus Ailurus; species Ailurus styani. The sequence goes on along the minus strand of LNAC01000049.1, from coordinate 2,276,824 downwards.
ACGTATACTTTATACAGCTTTTTAAAATTCTCTTTTTTAGTACAAATAGTTTACTTGTACAGAGTAGTTACAGTGTATCTGATCCTGTTCAGGATGTTTTACAACCATTACTTCTCCCCATAACCTTGTGAGGTAAGTAACTTTTGCATCCTCTTGACAGGGAACTGAGGCTTAGTGAGAAACTGCATAACTTGTGGAAAGTTACATAGCTAATAAATGTCAGAGTTCAGATTCAGACCAGTCTGTTGGACTGCAAAGCCTGTGCTCTTGTGCCTCTTCTTTGTGCCACCACCTTCCTTTGTATATATACACAAAGGATCACAGTAAGTATGCGAAAGTGCAATTGTTTCTCAACTTATCTGCTTACTAAGTGTGGTTTCTAAAACAAAGTAGTGTCTTATTCTTTATCATATTCCACAGAGACTTAGAACGCCGTCCAGCTTTTAGTAAATGTTTTTTGAATAAGTAATTATCAACGTCTGTGGTTATTCATGCGAGAGAGTTATTTTACATTACATAGTCTAAAATACTATTTTTTTAACTAAGGAATTTAGCACATACAATTTTTTAAAAAGATTTTATTTATTTATTATTAGAGAGAGCATGCATGTGCAAAAGTTGGGGGGGAGGGGCAGAAGGAGAATGAGAAGTGGATTCCTCACTGAGCAGGGAGCCCAGTGCAGGGCTTGATCCCAGGACCCTGGGATCATGACCTGAGCTGAAGGCAGATGCTTAACCGACTAAGCCACCCAGGCACCCCTAGCACATACAATTTTTTTATGGCTTTTCTAAATATTCTTTTTTTCCAAGTACACTTTTATGTTAAATATTATCAGAAATAGTTGCAGCCTTCTTCCATCTGTGCCTTTATTCTCCCCCCAGCTGCCTATTCAGAAAATTTACCTTATTATCACTTCTCTGTCCTGTGTCTTCAACCTTTTTCTCTCCATCAGATCATTCCTATAGCATTTGAGCTTTAAGTTTAGTCTCTTCTAACCTCTCCTTTTCTTTTTATAGCCAAGTTTGTGAAAGCATTGACTAGACTTGCTGTCTTCATAACCATACCTCCCCATCACATCTTTGAAGTTGGTTTTGCTAATGTCACGAAGGACATATATGTTGTCAAATCAAATGGATGCTTTTCAGTCTCCATCTTACTCTCTCTTCACTTATTTTATTTTATTATTTTTTAAAGATTTTATTTATTTATTTGACACAGAGAGAGAGAGAGATCACAAGTAGGCAGAGAGAGAGGAGGAAGCAGGCTCCCCGCTGAGCAGAGAGCCCGATGCGGGCCTTGATCCCAGGACCCTGAGATCATGACCTGAGCCAAAGGCAGAGGCTTTAACCCACTGAGCCACCCAGGTGCCCTTATTTTATTTTTTTAAGATTTATTTATTTAGTTTAGAGAGAGCAAGCATGCAAGCAGAGGGAGGAGCAGAGGGAAAGGGAGAGAGAGGGAGAGCAGACTCCCCGCTGAGTAGGGAAGCCCTACATGGGACTTGATCCCATGACCCTGAGATCATAACCTGAGCCCAAACCAAGAGTTGGCTGCTTAACTGGCTGAGCCACCCAGGTGCCCCTCTCTCCATTTTAAAACACCCTTTTCCCTCAGCTTCTCAGGTATTAGGTCTGATTTTCTTTGTATGAGTCTGGCCTCTCATACTTAGTCTTTTTTGTCAACTCTTCTTTTTTTTTACCAGGCTTTAACGTGAGTTCTCACGTCTTGATCCTATACCTCCACCCTTCTTTATTTCCACTTAAATTTCAAGTATTCTCTTCCAAATCCTTGGTTTTCAGTTTCTATCCATATGCTAGTAAGTAGGGCCACTTTGTAACTTCTGCCCAAATATTTCTTGAGGGCCATGTACTTGCTTTCTTCATGTCTCCACTTACATGCCTTATAGCCCCCAAGTTCAGCATATCTAAAACTGAATTTATGACCTTTCTTTATTCTAAAGGGGAAGGGGAGCTATTGGACAGTTTTAAGGAGGGGAGTGATATGATTAATTTTCATTTTTAAGAAGTTTTTATTTAAATTCCAGTTAGTTAGCATACAGTGTAGTATTAGTTTCAGGTGATTCAACACTTCCATGTATCACCCAGTGCTCATCACAAGTACCTTCCTCAATCCTCAACCCTTATTTGCCCCATCCCCCCACCTACCTCCCACTGGTAACCATCAGTTTGTTCTCTATAGTTAAGAATCTGTTCTTGGTTTGCCTTTCTCTTTCTTTGTTTCCCTTTGCTCATTTGTTTTGTTTCTTAAATTCCACATATGAGTGAAATCCTATGGTATTTGTCTTTCTCTGACTGACTTAACAGCTCAATGTCCATCAACTGAGGAATGGATAAAGAAAATGTGGGATGCCTGGGTGGCTCAGTTGCTTAGGCAGCTGCCTTCAGCTCAGGTCATGATCCCAGGGTCCTGGGATCAAGTCCTGCAATGGGCTCCTTGCTTGGCAGGGAGCCTGCTTCTCCCTCTGCCTGTGCCTCTGCCTGCCACTCTGCCTGCTTGTGCACTCTCTCTCTCTTTCTAANCTCTCTTTCTAAGAAAAAAAAAAAAAAAAAAAAAAGAAAAAAGAAAATGTGTGTGTTTGCGTGTGTGTGCATGTATACACACATACACTGGAATGTTAGCCATAAAAAAGGCATTAAATCTTGGCATTTGCAACAACATGGACGGAGCTGGAGAGTATTAGGCTAAGCAAAAGAAGTCAGTGATTTACATTTTTAAAAAAATTTATTTATTTTCTTGAGAGAGAGCACATGCATGTGCACAAGTGGGGGGAGGGGCAGAGTGAAAGAATCTCAAGCGGACTCCCCACTGAGTGTGGAGCCCAACATGGGGCTCATCTCATGACCCTGAGATCATGACCTGAGCTGAAATCAAGAGTGGGACGCTAAACCAACCGAGCCACCCAGGTGCCCCCGTGATTTACATTTTTAAAAACTCTCTGTAGCTGCTGGATGGAGAATGGAGTGTGGGAATTGGTAAAAAAGTGAAGCATAAAAGCTGTTTAGAAGACTTGCAGTAGTTTCCTCAAAGGATGATGACGGCTTGGACTAGGGTACAGTGGTATAGGTGGTGAGAAGTGATTAAATATGTGATGTATTTTGAAAGCAGCATTAATAGGGTTTATGGTGAGGTATAAAGGAAAGAGAGGAATCAAGATGATTCATACATTTTTGTCTTGAGCAACTGGATGGATGATGGTGTCATGAGATGAAACATACTGGAAGGAGCAGGACTGTGGGCGTTCTGTTTTGACTATGGTAAGCATGAAATGCCTGTTTGACCTCCAAGTGGAGAATATAGGGTAGGCAGTCTTCATATAAATCAAACCCAAGGGAGAGGTAGAGGCTCAAAATGTAAATTTTGGAATTATTAGCATACAGATGGTATTTAAAAGCCTCTGGGCTAGAGATCACCAAGGAGGATTAAAGAGAAATAAGGGCAAAAGACTATAACTTGAAGGTGAGAAGGAAAGGAAAAACAGGCAAAGAAGGTCAGTAAAATAAGAGGAAAACCAGGACTCCTTGATTTCACAGAAGCCAGGAGAAGAGAGTATTTCAAGAAGGAGAGAGAGGTCACCTTGTTCAAGGCTCTAAAACTGTGGACTCTAATACTATTATTACAGTACTACAGTTATCATTGTTGGTATAGTACGCTTTTGTGGGCTGGCCTAGGGACCTATTAACTATAACATGGGAAAAAATACTCAGTTTCGTATCACAAATTGACATATAAATTTAGAATTTTGAAATGCAGCCTAATTTTTAATAGCCTGTATACTTTTTAAGGTTCAGTGCATTATTTTTCTCCCTGAACTATTTTTAAGGCCTTTTTAAAAGAAGTCTTTAGTGGTTTTGAACCCTCAAATCTTTATTTTATTTTTTTTTAAAGATTTTATTTATTTGACAGAGAGAGATTACAAGTAGGCAGAGAGAGAGGAGGAAGCAGGCTCCCCGCTGAGCAGAGAACCCGATGCGGGCCTCGATCCCAGGACCCTGAGATCATGACCCGAGCCGAAGGCAGAGGCTTTAACCCACTGAGCCACCCAGGCGCCCTGAACCCACAAATCTTTAGACTGTTACCAGTTGTTTATACTGGGGAAGCTTGTAGAACACATAAAAGTTATACTCAGCTAAATATGTAAATTGTTATTTAACTCATCCCCCTGTTATTGAACTCACCCCACCCTACCCCCTCGTATTTTTTCATGAATGTTTTAACTAAAAAACACTATATAAATATGGTAAAATCAAGTAGTATACAAAGGAGACAAAATCTCCCTTCTGCCCTAGATCCCTAGTTCTCTAGACTCTCCCCAGAGGTATCATCTGTTGGTGTTTCTAGTGTATCTTTACAGAAATAGTGTTTGCATATATATGCATATAGATGCGTGTTATCTTTATTTTTAAGTAATTAGAGTACAACATGAAGTATTCTTTCTGCACCTGTCCTTTTTTTTTTAACTAAAAATATATTTTGGGGATAGTTCTGTATTATCATATTTAGATTGATCTGATTCTTCTTCATGGCTGAAAGTATTGTGTTATATGGCAATAATTTGCCATCCATGAAATAGATTTTTAAATTGTTCCTGGTCTTCTACTATTTGAAAACACTGCTGCAGTGCCTAGTGATAAATATTGACAACTTGCCCATTTAATGTCTGTTTTTAAAGTTTTCTTCAAGTTACAGAACTAAAAACTCACACTTATATTTATTCCTTTATTTTTCTCAACTTTCCCATCCAGCTTGTCTGTGAGTCTTTGTTTTATCCCCATTATAATATTATTAGCTAGGAACTTTTATAAACATAACCCAGTACGGAGTAAGTACTGTTATTATTCCCTTTTCACAGAGAAGGAAGCTAAGCCCCAGAGCTGAAAGTCTTGTCTAAGGCCATTAGCTAGCAAGGGACAGAGCCAGGATTTGGAACAAGCAGCATGGTTCTAAAGTCCATGCTCATAACCCCATACTGTGTTCTCTGCTGCCTGTCCTCCCCAGTTCTGTGTGTTACTAATGTAATTCAGGCCTTTACTGCCTTAAACTGGACTATACTAATATTGTTTTTGTCATTTCTAGTCTTCTCCTATTCAAACCTATACACTGAAACAAGATTAATCTGCCTAAAGCACAGCTATGGTTATTTAGGATGTGCTTCTTCCCAGAGCAGAATCCTTCACTGGCTTCCTGTTGCATTAGAATTCAACCTGATTTCATGCTTTTCCTTTTTCATATTCGCTAGACTATAGGTGAATTTACTCCAAGCTTTATCTAGGATACTAGCACTGAGTTGTCTTTAAGACTAGATAGGGAAATTAGAAGTATGATGACTAGCAAAAAAATGAGACAGATAGTCTTTGGAGTTCATTGGAACTTGGAGCTTATTCTTTATTTCCCTTTTTACCCACAGTAGCTCCTGCCATATGGTTTCATCAACAAATTGTCAACTCAGTTAATTTGAATCAGATGTGTAATTGATAAAAAATGCCAACAACAGGGACGCCTGGGTGGCTCAGTCAGTTGGGCGGCTGCCCCTGGGATCGAGTCCCACATCCGGCTCCTTGCTAAGTAGGGAGCCTGCTTGTCTCTCTGCCTCTGCCTGCCACTCTGCCCGCTTGTGTTCTCTCTCTCTCTGACAAATAAATAAATAAAATCTTTAAAAAAAAATGCCAACGGGCGCCTGGGTGGCTCAGTGGGTTAAAGCCACTGCCTTCGGCTCAGGTCATGATCCCAGGGTCCTGGGATCGAGGCCCACATCGGGCTCTCTGCTCAGCAGGAAGCCTGCTTTCTCCTCTCTCCTCTCTCTCTGCCTGCCTCTCTGCCTACTTGTAATCTCTCTCTCTGTGTCAAATAAATAAATAAAATCTTTAAAAAAAAAAAAATGCCAACAACAAATATCTTGGTGTCACATAAGACCAGTTCCTTAAAACACATACAAACACATAAACCTCATGCAAGAACACGGAATTTCTTTTCTTTTCTCTCTCTTTATTTTTAAGATTTATTTATTTTCAAGAGAGAGCGAGCAAGGGGAGAGGCAGAGGGAGAAGGAGAGAGAATCTCAGACAAACTTCCCACTAAAATCATGACCTGAGCCCAAACCAAGAGTCAGCTATGTAACTGACTATGCCACCCGGGTGCCCCAGGAATATGGAATTTCTAATGTGAATCCCAAACTGGATACTTTAGAAAGAGGTAACATATTTAGCTTTAAATACACGTGCATATACAAAACTAATCATTGAGAAAACCGTTTAGGAAGAAAAATAACTTTTTAAAGCCACATCAAAAATTTTTATGCTCAATTTTGATTTTAAGTGTGAAACTTCACTGCATTTATGAAAATGCTACAGTGAAAATGTTCTTGTGAAATGTGTCTTTGAAATTTTTATTTCTGAGTAAAGAATAGCATTTTATTTTATTTTTTAGAATAGCTGTTATTTTTTAATATAACACTTCATGCAGGTATCTTATTGGCAGTCATGTCAACTTTGGCAGTATTCATATCTGATATTTTTCACTTTTGCATTAAAGTTTTTTTATTGGCTCTCTGCTTGTTACATAATAGGATTGTTACCAATGTTTCCAAATAGCTTGATTGTATTTATTTATTTTTATTTTTTTAAAGATTATTTAATTATTTGACAGAGAGAGACACAGCGAGAGAGGGAACACAAGCAGGGGGAGTGGGAGAGGGAGGAGCAGGCTCCCCACTGAGCAGGGAGCCCAATGTGGGGCTCGATCCCAGGACCCCTGGGGTCATGGCCTGAGCCGAAGGCAGACGCTTAATGACTAAGCCACCCAGGCATCCCAAAATAGCTTGATTTTAAATGTTAAACTTTTAACAGGTTTAAAAAAAATTTATTTGAGAGAGAGAGAGTGTGAGAGAGCAGGAAGAAGGAGAGTGTGTGCAGAGGGAGAAGGAAAGGGAGAATCCTAAGCAGGCTCCACTCTTAGCATAGAGCCCAACACTGGGTTTGATGTCAGAACCCTGAGGTCATGAGTGGAGCCAAATCAAGTGGAGGACACTCAACTGACTGAGCCTCCCAGGCGCCCCTACACACAGTTTTAAATTAGATAGCAGACATTAAAATTTTGTTATTTGGTGAGTATTTTGTTGCTTTTTGCCAGATTTTGTCCAGCACAGCTTTTATTGCCTTTTGTCAGGTCTAGGTATTTTCCTTGAACACTCTGCATTTGCCAATAGAAAATGGTGACCCAAGAGAAGGGAAAGTGAGTTCATAAAGAGCAGTTGTGTCCTCACTTCAAAATTGATTACTTTTCTAATTTTAATCAGAGAACAGAATCAGTAGCAAAGTAATAAGTGACATTTCTGGATAGAGTCATTTAACTATAGAATTCGCAAATTTTCTTCTGCTTGGTTCCTCAGTTTCACTTGCAGAAATAGGGAGGATTCTGTCTTTCTAAAGAGCTACCTGTCTTTGGTGGTCCTTAAAGGAGGTAGGTTGCAAAAATTTAGTTCATCGGGCATTGTCACAATGTATTGATTAAAAACAAATCTGTTTTTCATATTTAGTCTCTTGTATCTACACTCACCCAATATGTAGTCTTCCTCGCTCTCCCTCAAGGATGTTTTTGGGGGAGAGAGATCATTCTCTGGGTACTCATTAGATTGCAGGAAATCCAGAAACAGGAAAAGACCAAGTCATATATTCTGACTCCTAAGTGGGTTATTACTATACATTTTTATTTTAGTATATTAGGATTCAAATATTTAGTTGTTAGTAAAGAAACTGATTATTTTCTAGGGTTGTAGGATGTATGTCATACTTATTATTTTTATTTTTTTTATTTTTGTTAAGATTTTATTTATTTATTTATTTGACAGAGAGAGAGAGAGAGAGAGAGAGCACAAGTAAGCAGAGCAGCAGGCAGAGAGAGAGGGAGAAGCAGGCTCTCCGCTGAGCAGGGAGCCCATTGTGGGGCTTGATCCCAGGACGTTGGAATCATGACCTGAGCCGAAGGCCACCATTCAACCAACCGAGCCACCCAGATGCCCCTTATTTTTAAATTAATTATTTAATTTACATTCTAGTTGACATACAGTTTAAATTTTTTAAAATGATTTTTATGTATTTATTTGACAAAGACAGCAAGAGAGGGAACACAAGCAGGGGGAGTGGGAGAGGGAGAAGCAGACTTTCTGAAGAGCAGGGAACCCAATGTGGGACTCGATCCCAGGACCTTGGGATCATGACCTGAGCCGAAAACAGTCACTTTAATGACTGAGCCACCCAGAAACCCTGACATACAGTTTAATATTGGTTTCAGCTCATTTTTTTTTAAACAGAATTTTGCTGGATATTTAAAAAAAGGTGATATTAAATTAAGAAAAACAGGCCCTCTGGCTGTGGCTTACATTTCAAGACAGGCTCATTGACACAGATACACAGAGTACAAATGCAGGCAGTTTTGTGGTTTTTTAAAATCTTAAACACAGAAAACATCTTATAAGCAGTAAAAAAAAAAAGTTTTAAAAATAACTTTTTATTTTTTTCCTTTTTCTCCTCTTCTAGAACTTTTTACAACCATAAAATGTTAAAATTGAAAAAGACCTTAGAAATTATTTTACCCTACCTTATATCCAATGTGGGAATCCTTCCCACAATAGCTCTAATCTTTTTTAAAAATCTCTATTTTACTGTTTTGAGTTTTTTAAAAAAGTAAACTCTATGTACAACATGGAGCTTAGACTAAAAAGCCCAAGATGAAGAGTTGCATGTTCTTCATGGCTCTTCATGGCTCAACTGAGCCAGCCAGGTGCCCCTAAATCTCTCTTTTAAAGAGGTCTCCTTCTTTTGACCTCTTAGATTAATGGGCTGCCCATTATGTTGTGGAGAAAGCTGTCAGATTATTTGTTGACTCTGATTATTACAAAGACTTGCTTTAAATTCTGCTGTAAATTCTATGACTTTCTCCCAGCTGTGTCTTCTTCTAGAATATGGAGTAAATCTATTTCTTCTTCCATTTAACCACCCTTTGGAAAACATTTATAACATTCTGGGTCTGAATTCTTTTTTACTTTTTGACCTGCAGTTTACAGTTTAATCTGTAGTCTGTGGCTGGTCTTCAGGGAATTGTAATATATGTAACATTGTGAGTATATATATGTGCGTTTTTTGGGAAGAGAGCCAATAATTTTTATTAGTCTCAATAGAACCTGATTCACCACCAAAATTATTATGCCAGAACTACCTGGATGGACCTGGTAATCTGCTTTTTGGTTTTGGTTTTATTTTTATTGTTTGTAATAAGTTTGCAATAAGCCAGCAAGTCCAGCACCTCAAGAACTATTGCTCTAGGTACTTTCTGAGATTCTTGGAGCATTTCTGATTCCACTGAGAACTGTAGACTTTTTAGAGCTTTAGAGACCATCTAATATACATATAGTTTATGTTATATTTATAGTTACTTCTTTCTATCAAAAGATTAAGTTGATCCAAAAGGGTAAAGTTGTTATTTAAAAATGTATTTCAAAGTCTTGGCAGCCATTCATAAATATTAAGAATGTGGTAGTGCTATTTTAAATCAGACGTGTTCCCAAGACTTTTTTGTTAGATTTAATATTTTAATCTAGCACAGGTTTATGACTTATTCTTTTTTATTAACTTTTAATCTGTAAAATTTTTAGCCTATTTGATTTTTATGAATCCTAAGGAAGGACAGTATGGCTTAGCATTCAGTCATTTATGAACACTGGTTTCAATATCCCGTCTAGATTTTGGAACAGTTTGAGCCTAGTACAGTTCCTCCTGTGCCTACCCCCCTTCCCCAAACACAACACTCCTCAACCAACAAGACTTTTGTTTTTCTTCAGTAAAGTAATACTTGAATAGCTAATAACATAAACCAAATGACAAAGAGCCCCTTAAGATTTAAAGATGTCTCTCAGTGTGCTATGATTACTTAACTTTTATAGAAGTCTATGGATGATAGGCACACATTTTGCTACAAATGTCAGAGGAGTGAAGTCAGAAGAGACAAGAGACTACTGTGAAAGAAAACAGAATAATGAAGGTGCAGCGGGGGAAATGAACACATTTTAATAAACAACAGAAATGGTGAGCAACAGAGATGGCAAGAACCAACATTTTCATTCACTTAACCATTTATTCCTCTCTTAGTGTTGGCTTATAAACAGAGATATATATGAAAACAAAATGTTTTAAATAAAAAGGGGCTCCTGGCTGGCTCAGTTGGTGAAACGTGTGACTCTTGATCTTGGGGTTCAGAGTTCAAGCCGTGCGTTGGGTGTAGAGATTAAATAAATTAAACTCTTAAAAAGTCTTAGGAAAAAATAATGTTTTCAATAAATAAGTAAATGGTGTAAAGAGAGGCAATATAATATATCTGATATCTGGGGGAACATATGGCTGCTTTTGACTCAATATTGCAACTCCCCTTAGGTGCCTGGGTGGCACAGTCTGTTAAGGGTCTGACTCTTGGTTTTAGCTCAGGTCTGGATCTCAGGGTCCTGGGATTGAGCCCCATATCAGCTCTGTGCTTAGCGGGGAGTCGGCTTGAGATTCTGTCTCTCCTTCTGCCCCTCCCACTCGTGCTTGCTCTCTCTCTTTCTCAAATAAATAAATAAACCTTTAAAAAATATATTGTAACTCCCTAAAGATACATACTTGTGTAAGCCATTAAGTAGTCAGTAGCTGCTCACACTGATCACATGCAAAATCAGACTGCGTGTTTCATATAGTTTCATACTTAACCGCTTGACTCCTAAAAACCTAAGGGTTGGGAAGTACTAGTTATTTCATTCATTAAAGTGACTTACTGTGGTTTTATTTTAATAAGGTGGCAATATGATGGGATAATGAGAGAGAATACCAATGTCTTGGGAAAGGAGAGCAATTTCTTTGGAAGGTTGGGAGAATGTATTTTTGTTGAGAATCATCGCCTTAATATTCATTCACTCATTCATTCATTCATTCATTCAACAAGTATTTATCAAGTGCCTCTATTAGACACATTTCTCAGGTGCAGAATTGAATTATGACTAAGGACATTAATACAGAGTGGTTAAGAATGATTTCGATCTAGGGGCACCTGGCTGGCTCAGTTCGAAGCCATATGACGCTTGATCTCAGGGTTGTGAGTTCGGGGCCCACATTGGGTATAGAGATTACTTAAATAAATAAAACTTAAGGGTGCCTGGGTGGCTCAGTGGGTTAAAGCCTCTGCCTTCGGCTCAGGTCATGATCTCAGGGTCCTGAGATCAAGGCCCGCATCGGGCTCCCTACTCAGCGGGGAGCCTGCTTCCTCCTCTCTCTCTCTGCCTACTTGTAATCTCTCTCTGTCAAATAAATAAATAAAATCTTTAAAAAAAAATGAAACTTAAAAAAATATTTAAAGAGGGTGCCTGGGTGGCTCAGTTGGTTAAGTGACTGCCTTTGGCTTAGGTGGTGATTCCAGAGTCTCGGGATGGAGTCCCACATCAGGCTCCCAGCTCCATGGGGAGTCTGCTTCTCCCTCTGACCTTCTCCTCTCTCATGCTCTCTCTCACACACTGTCTCTCTCAAATAAATAAATAAAACCTTAAAAAAACATATTTAAAGAGTGATTTGGATCTAAACTGTATGGGTTTGAATCTCAGATTTTTCATTTGCTTAGCTAAGTGACCTTGGCAAAATTAATATCTCCGTGTCTTGGTTTCCTCATCTGTAGATCATTATATTATCTATCTCATAGAGTTGTGGTGAGGATTAAATGAGTTCTTGGAATAGTATTGTTATTAAGGGAATGCAGTTGTATTCCACATGCACAAACATATATATGTGTATATATGGATATATACATATATCTGTAAAATGCTATGATTAACTAATTAAGCCATAACACAGTACAGTATAGCACTCTAATTTATATTTTGTTTGTATTGATTTATATACCACTTTGTTTCAAAAAGGATTTGAGACAGAACGAAAACCTCCTAAAGAGTACTCTATATTCAACTAACACAACAGAACTAAGATACGGATTCAGATCTAATGGCTTTGAAAGGCAAAGGCAAAAACTTAAAGATGAGTCTATTTAAATGCTAGGAATACATACTCAATAATTTTTCTGGGACACCTGGGTGGCTCCGTTGGTTGAACATCTGTCTTCGGCTCAGGTCATGATCTCAGGGTCCTGGGATCAAGCCCCACATCGGGCTCTCTGCTCAGTGAGGAGCTTGCTTCCCCTTCTCTCTTTGCCTGCCTGTCTGCCTACTTGTGATCGCTTTCTGTCAAATAAATAAATAAAATCCCTAAAAGATAATAATAATTTTCCTGACGTGTTAAAAGAAAGTGATTTACTTAACAAGTGGGTCACTGCTAGCCCAAAGTGTGCCATTGTGCAAATTATTTAAAAATGCCTCTGCCAGGCATGCCTGGCTGGCTTAGTTGGTGGATCTTGGGCTTGTGAGTTCGAGCCTCACATTGGGTGTAGAGATTACATTAAAAAAAAAATCTTAAAAGCCAAATAAAAATGCCTCTTTTGGCTAAACATAGTCCTTTGGGGGCATTGGGGAGTAGAGCGGAAGCTGGATTTTAGCCCCACTTAGTCACTTGATCTGAAGCTCTTATGAAGTAGGCAATCTACACAACTGTGATTCTGAATACAGTATTAATTTGCTTCTCTTTTGAAATGACACTGAATTGTATAAAGTATTAGGATGATACCATGTGGCATAGTCTCCTAAATCAGAATTTTTAGGTCATGTCGAATAGTTCTATTTGTTAGAATATTTATAATTGTTTCAGACATATCATTTTGAATGCAGTCTGTCCCATATCAACAGTTTTTTTCATATTTAAAAATTTTTTTATACTTTTTACTTCGAGATACTGTAGACTCACGTGCAGTTGTAAGAAATAATGTAGAATACTTCATATACCCTTCATCTCGTTTCTGCAAATGATAACATCTTGTTACTATTGTATATAACACAACCAGGAAGTGGACATTGATACCACCCTCTGACCTTACTTTGATTTCATTGTTTTTACATGCATTCATTTGTATGCATGTTTGTATTGAGTTCTAGGCAATTTTATCACATGTGTAGGTTTGTGTGACCACTATAGTTAAGATATAGAACAGATCTGTTGCAGTGACTCCTCATATTATCCTTTTATAGCCACAGCCACTTCCCCTGGTAAACCCCTGGCAACCACTAATCTGTTTTCCATCTCTAAATTTTGTCATTTCAAGAATGTTATGTAAATGGAATCCTACAATATGTAACCTTTTGTCATTGACTTTTTTCCTTCACCACAATTCCCTTGGGAGCCATCCAAGTTGTTGTAGTTCATTAATATTGAGCATTATGCCACGGTATGGATATATCACAGTTAGACCACTCATTCATTGGAAGGTTGTTTCCAGATGTTGGCTATTATTGATGAAGCTACTGCAAACATTTGTGTACAGGTTTTTGTGTGAGCATAAGTTTCTTTTTTTTCCAGTTTGCCAGGTGTTGAATTTTATCAAATGCTTTTTCTACATTGATTGAGATAATCCTATGGTTTTTCTCCTTATTCTGTTAGTGTGGTGAATTATACTGATTTTTTAATGTTAAATCAGTCTTACATTCTTGGAATAAATTTCACTTGATCATGATGTATTATCCTTTTTATATAACTTTGATTTTATTTGGTAACATTTTGCTTGGAATTTTTGTGCTTGTTTATAAGGGATGTTGACCTGTAGTTATTTTTAATGTCTTTATCAGATTTTGGTATCAAGGTTCTATTAGTCTCACAAGAGAGTTTCTCTAGTCTCTGAAAGCATTTGTGTAAGGTAAGTCTTATATCTTCCTTCAGTGTTTGGAGTGAAGCCATCTAGTACTCTTAAAGTTTTTGCACAATGTGCCTAAATTTGTATTTTTCTATCAATGTCTATATTAATCACTTTCTGTATCTTTCTTCTGAACAAGACAAAGACTTTATCATTCTTCCTTCCCTTCTCTCAATCCCCTTCTTACCCTCAAAATTATTCCTGTCAGTATCATCTGAGATTATAGTTTTGAATATTAGTTTTGAAACTTGTGTTTCGTTCTTTTCTCAATCAGCACTTAACTTCAATTCAAGGCCATACTGGTTTCTCTCCTTACCCTTTTCTTGTACCTTGTTTATTGTTTCTGGATTAAGTTTTTTAGCTCCAGGTATATATCTTTGAGTAATTCTTTCACCAGAAATCTGAGGGAAGCAAAATTTTTGTGTCCTTGTATATTAAATAATGTCTTAATTTCACTCTCACAATTGAGAGTTTGAGTAGATAGAGAATCTGGACCATCAGTTGAAAAGACTGTTCTTCCCCATTGAGTAGTCTTACCACCTTTGTCAAAATTCTGTTCCATTCATCTATATGTCCATCCTTATGCCAGTACTAAACTGGTTTGAATACTGTATCTTTGTAGTAAGTTTTGAAGTCAGAAAGTGTGAGTCTTCCAGTTTAGTTCTTTTTCAAGTTTGCTTTGGTTTTCTGGGTTCCTTGAATTACCATATGAAGTTTATGATTAGTTTGTCCATTTCTGGAGAAAAGGCAGTTGGAATTTTGGTTGAAATTGCTTAATTCTTTTATTTCTTAACTTTGTGAAATACTTTCTACTTCTTTTTCCTTCTGTACTGTATTGTGAATTTATTGGCTCCATCTTTCATTGTACTAAGTTAGTTTGTTCATTAACTATATCTTTTCAGTTCTTAGGTTTTTTAGATAAATGATCAAAATTTAATTTCTGAGGGCTCCAATTGATTTTTAAATAAATTATTATTATCTTGCATATCTCTGAGGATATTAATTGTACTTGATCTAAGGTCTTACCCTATTTAACCTGTCAGCTCTCTTTCTTTGGGTGTAGTTCTTCTGTTTGTCACATTCATGCCTCTTTTTCATGTTGGAGTCTTGGTTTTATGCTCATTTATCTTCATTTGTCCTTGTTAGCCTTCCTATAAATGTTACATCTATTACCGCATCAGGTCTACATTGATTGTGGGTAGAGATGGAATGGGATGGAGTGTACCATTGCCAGTCTTCTTTGTACTAGTGTCCCCTCTTCTACCTGGAAGCTAGTATCCATCCAGGGTTCTGTCTTATCTCTCTGATCCAGTGTTTATACTCATTGTTCCTACCTGGGAAGTGACACCTGTCTTGTTTGATGCCACTATTCCCATCTGGGTATTCCCAGATACTCTGTTCTATAATGCTTGACCCAAAGAGGTAAATGGGGGAAAGGCTGATCTGCTTTGCTTCTGTGCTACACCCCGGCCTGTAAATTCTGTAAGTTGTTTCAGTTCTTCCTTCTGTTTTCCATCACTGGGCTTATTTTACTCTAAGGGCTGCTCTGACCACTTGCAGTAGCCCTCTACTCTAGGTGTATAGGATCATGTTTTTCATATTTCAGTGATTCCTCATAGTGTTAGTCCACTAAAAACATTTCTTCTTTTGATATGGATTTAAAAAAAAATAGCTTCTGTGTTATTTGCTGGGCTTTGGGGAAAGGGGAGTGTGCTCAGCCTACCACCCTGTTTCAGTCAATGCCTGTGTCATATTTATAATGGGATAAATTTAATAGAAAGGAACAAAATTAAAAGTTAGCAAAAAATAGGGGTGCCTGGCTGTCTTAGTTGGTAGAGCATGTGACTCTTGATCTCCGTGTCCTGAGTTTGAGCTCCATGTCGGGCATAAAGATTTCTTTAAAAAAATTATAAACATTAGCAAAAAATAAAATATTGAAGAAATTGTGCTTTTTGTTTTTGTTTTGAAGAGTAGAAGCAATCACAAATGAAGATTGGCAGTTTGAATATATAAAAATCAATGTTTTAATGAACAAAACTTCAGACCAGGAATATACCTAGATGAAATTAGAAAGGCATGTATTTGCTATGTTGTTGGTTTCTCCCTGTTTCTGATCTTTGGGTAAAGGAAGAAAACGTGGGTTCTGAAGTCAGTGCCTAATCTCTGTAGAGTCAACATTAGCTTGTGCCTATGACAGACTTATGTTGGTGGCTAAGAGAGAAACAGGCCAAAGATGTTTGACAGAGCTCTGAGAAAACATCAAAAAGATTTTTTATTGTAACTTTGGTTCAGTAATTTTCAGTATTATTCCTTTAGTGGTATTCTAAATTTCTATATATTTTTCCATTATAAAATATACCATGGAATTTTTGGATAATATAAAAGAGGCAATAATCCTCAACCCTAATCATAACCACTGTTAATACTTTGGTATGTTTCTTTACAGTATTTTTTTAACATAGTTAAAAAAAAAGTAATATGATATTATTTTTCTTCCAGTCCAAAAGTAATGTCTACTCAATGGGAAAGCTTGGAAAATTAAGGAGAAAAATCCAAAAATCACTCATAATAACCACCCAAAGATAACCACAATTAAAATTTGATGTATATCCGTCCTGTATTTTTCATGAATCTATACAAGCACTTTTTTCTTTACTAATATGGTATCATACTTTGGTACTATTTTGTACTTGCATTTTTTGTTTGCAATGTATTGTGAATGTTTTCTCATGTTAATAAATATTCTTATATATACTTTTTAGTGTATGGAATATGAACATATTGAAGTATGTTTATTTAGCATACTTACTTAGCCATCTCCCTATCTTTGGACATTGAAAGTGTTTCTAATTTTTTACCATTATAAATAATATCATAGTGAGTATCTTTGTCCATACATCTTTCCATGCATCTGTGATTGTTTCTTTAGGAATAAATTCCTAGGAGTGGAATAGCTGGGTCAAAGGGTATGTACATTTTAACACTTTTGGTACATAAAAATGTCAAATTTTAAGCTAATCACTTGTTATATTCTGTCTTGTATTGCTATCTAATTGTTTTATGTGTCTGTCTTGTCTCCCTAATTAGAATATAAGCTTCTTGAGGTCAAGGGAAGTTTCTTATAAATCTTATGTATCCTTTGAGAGTATGGTTTACAATGTTGGACTTAGGAGTTATTCAACAAAAATTGTATTGATTTAAAGCTGTGGTTCTCTGGACTTTTGGATGTCATTAACTTGTAATTTAAAAAATATATGTATTTTGGGGCTACACATAGGCTTGTAAATTATCTGTTTTTCCAAGAAAGAATAATAAAACCCAAGCCAACTACCCATTTCCTATCACCTTCATTTCATAAAATAAAGCATATTTAATAACACAAAATTCTTAATTCCTGAAAAAAAGGACAAGCCTTTAAATGGAACATTTTACCTTTAAAAAAACAAAACAAAACAAAACACTGCCTTGTCCATTTTTTTCTCATTTTGTTTTGGGCTGGTCTGTCTTTACCTTAGCCTAGCAGTGGTCTGTAGACTAACATTTGGGCATTGCTGATTTAAAAGACTTAGACAATTAAAAGATAACCCATTTGCAAAAATGAATACTTCTTCCCCTTGCCAAGGAGTCTGTCTTCTCCACAGTAATAAGTACATATGCACCAGTAATGCCATTTCATTACACACTGTTTGTGTGTCTCTATGTACAAATACCACAGTAAATAAACTAGACCTTGCTGATAAACACCTAAATGTATTTTCGGTTGCCAAACCCAAAAACTGTACACTTTCTAAGAAATTTGAGACAGGGTAAATGTGGTATCGTATAGTGGATAGAAGGCTGGTTTTAAAGTCAGACAGGCTGAGCTTGGATGCTGGGTCAGGTCACTTAATTTTCCTCTGGCTTCCTGACTTGTAAAATGAAGTCGATAATATCTTCGTCAAAGTGTTTTTATGGCTACTGTTAAGGCAGTTACTTCACTGTAATATAGTTATTTGTTTAGACATCTGCCTTCCTCACAAGACCAAGAGCTGTTGAGGGTAGGAGTCATCTCCTTCTTGCACTCCTTAGGCCCTAGACTCGGGTTCAAGGCATAGCAGGTGCTTAACGAAATGACTGTTGAATCCATACAGGATTGTTGTGAGGATCAAATGAGGTAATATGTGTGGAAGCTCTTTGTAAACTTTAAACTTTATACGAATGTTAATTGTATTGCCAGTAAAAGCTATCTTTGGGAGCTATCAAACTTTGGGAAGAGACAAAATTATCCCATTTACCAGTTCAATAATGCTTTGTATTTTTCTACTGTATTACAAGAAAAACAAGTTTTAATTGGGATTAATATGGAGCTGATTTGCTTCCTGGGAAGGCAGATGAATTTCCTTTTTTCTCTCCCCCAGTGGAAGTGCCAAGATATTAAATGTTTGCTTTATTTGGTTGTCACCATAACATTTTAATTATAGCATTTTAATCAGCTTATTTCATATTCAAAGAATGGTGTCCATTGCTTTATCCTCTTAACCATTTAACTGATAAAAGAATACCAAACCTGGAAGAAAACAGAAGCTTACATTATGCCAAATTAATTTTAGCCAGAGCTCCTTTTTTGACATTCACTGATTTTTTTCAAATGTCATAATTTCTAATCTGTTTGTAAAGCTCCTAGTGAATTTTTGCCACAAGATGGCATTGGTGATTATTGAATGCATGTTCCGTTGAACCAGAATTTTCAAAAATGGTGTACATGTTGTTCGTATTCTTTGGGGATGAGTTGGATACCTTCATCACTGCTTATATATTAATTTAATTTTGTTTTGACTTCCAAAACAGGGTTAAATGCTACTTTACATCACTTCTTTCTGTATTCAAGTATTGTTTTGTTTCCTGTTTTTCTGTCTTTATAACTGCAGTAACTATGTATTATTTGCCATGTGTTGTATGTGTCTGACTTATTGCTGATAATTGTGGTAACAGGTAAGAAGAAAATACGATGGGACCCAGTTAGGAGGCGCTTCATTCAGTCCTGTCCCATCATAAGGATCCCTAACAGGTTTTTGAGAGGTGGGTGATAACTAGCAAGAGATCTGTGCTTCATATGGATGGGTTAAAGGGAACTTTGAATTTTCTAAACTCAAATCTCTGGTTTTTAAAAATTGTCTAAACAGCTAAAATTGGAGTAAGAAAAGTCTAGAACTTAATTTTAAACCTGTGTTTCATGTTGACCACTGTTGGAATTGTAATTATAAGTTTTAGGGAGTTAGAATCATTTAATGTGTGTTAGATGGTAGATGGTAGAAATAAATCATCTAACTGATATCAGTATTATTCTATTGTAACCATATGAGAAAGAACTTTCAGTGAATAATCTATAAAATATGGGTGGGGCAAAGAATTTTCTAAATATCATTCAGAGGAAGAAATAAAGATTAATTTATTTGATTGTATAAAATTAAAAGCCTCTTATGTCAAAAACTATAAATAATGGCAGACAGTCTCTCCTTTGCTGTCCTGCCCGCCATTCCCTTGCAGTGTATTCAATAAACTTAAAAAAACCCAAAAACCATAAATAACAAGATAAATTAAAGAGGGTGATATTTGTAACAAATGGTTACTATCATAAATATATAAAGAGCTCTTATAAATCAGTAGTTTAAAAAGCAGATGCCCACTAGAAAAATAGGTAAAAGGACATGAATAATCAATTCATAAAAAGAAAAGGTCAATTAATATGAATAAATGTTTAGCTTTGCTATTATATAAACATGATACTTAAAATAATAAGACATCATTTTTACCTGTGAGGTGGCTAAAGACTAAAAATAAGAATACCCAGTGTTGGCAAGGGTGTGGAGACATGAAGCTCATACACTGAGGGAAATGACCATTTAACACAGTCTCTCTTGATTCAGTTTGGTAATATAATGTAAAATACCCTAAAAATGGTGACATCCTTTGACCTAGTAATTCTTACTTTTAGAAATGTTGCATTCCTTCTATTATTATTTTTTTCCACCAAAACATACTGTACGCTGGGAAAAAAAATCTCAAAAGAGGGTTGAAAACTGGTTCAACACTATTTTTTCTAGATGTAACAAATTGTCAGACGAGCATGCTTAATGTGACTTAGACTTCATTAAATTCTTTATAAGCCACTATATCTAATTCTGACTGAAGATTATTTAAGAAAAAGTCTTCAGCTGCTATAGATGTCCTATATCTAGTACTTAACCTATTTTTAGCAGCCATGTCCCACAGCATGGAAAGAATAAAATCTAGACTAAATGGGTCAAGATAAGATACTTAGGGTGGTATGCCACCTTTTAGAGTAAATAATAATTTCACTGATACAAATTAAGAAGATAAAATTTTAGTACTGTGTGGCATGAACCATTTATGCATACATGGCCAAGCAGGCACATCAAATTCTATAACTTTTTTTTCTATTTTTTTCTAGTATGCTAATTTATTGTTTTACAATGAGAAAGCTAACTCGGGCTGACTAAATTTAAGTACAACAAGAAATTGTTTGATTAGGATGTAGAATTTAATATAATACCAATTTCGTACAACTATAAATGTAAAAAAACAAAGGAAGCAGTGAAATAGCATCATTATCTGGATGTGAGATTTTATTTTCTTTTGAATATTCTGTTTTTCAATTTTTTAATCATGGAAAAAAGAGATTAGCACAGGTAAGTTGCACACCTTTGATTATTTTGTAAGCCCTAAGTGGCCTCCAGCAATGGCTGAGGAAGATGACTCTGCCAGTGCTGAGGGAGGCGGGAGTAAACCCAGCATCACCATCATCAGTCACCAGTGACTGCCTCTAAGTCAGTGCTCTTGTCTTAGTTCTCGCCTTCTTTGACCTGTTTGTAGTGTTTGATGCTGTTGACCACCTGCACCTCTTAAATTTTCTTCTTCTTTTGGGTTACTTTACTGTACAATCCTAGATGTTTTCTTCTTCTCTTTGATTGTTCATTCTGTTTCCCTCACTAGCTTTTTTCTTCCTACCCACTAGCCATGGGTATTGCTGCAACGTTCTGTCCTTCTCTCCATTATCTCCTTTGGTTCTCTCATCAGCTTTTCACAGACTTAATTCTCTTTGTTCGTTCGTTCATTCTTTCATTCTTTTAGTATTTCTTGATTACCTCCTGTGTAACAGGCAGTGTACTAGCTCAATATCTACATAATAGAGAATCAGATAAAGGAAAGGAATAATTACAGAAAATAATTTGAGTGTAATTCTTTGTGATAAGTGTCCTGATGAGGTAGTATGGTATGGGATTACACAGAAGAGGTACCTGACTCAATTAAGGAGAGGAGTGACCATCAGGATGACTTCAGAAGAGATATACTTAAAGGCTGAGTAGGTGTTAACGAGCAATGGAGGGTTAGAACATCTCAGATCATGGGGATCACACAACTTACGTAAAGGCAGTTAGGCAAAATGGAGCATAGACTCTCAGAGAACTGTAGGGAGTTCAGCATAGTAGGAAAGAATATGGCGAGAAGAAGCTGGAGAAGGCCCAGATCAAGTGGGGGTACCACCCAAGGGGAGTTTTCAGAATCATTTTGTTTTTTTAATCAGTGAAGAGATTTAACTGAAAAACCAGTTCTGAGGTGGTTATAGTTATCAAGGTGAGCAGTGACAGAGGCTGCCGCGAAGGTAGTTGTAATAGGAGCAGAGGGTAGGGAATGGATGTGAAATATAAGGAAGAAGAATTTGATGAGACTTGATTGACTTGACTGATACTGAAGAGGAGGAGCTTTCTGTGTGGACCATTGTGCTCTTTATATGTGTTATGTAGGTGGACAGTGGGGCAGATTTGAGAGAAAAGATGATACATTTGGTTTGCAATCTAAAACCAATAGTAATGTATCCTTGAACCCTCAGTGTAAGAGTTATTTCCAGGGAAAGCTCCTTGGAAGGCCTATCTCTGTTCTGATGCCACCCTTGGTGTACCTGCCTGTATCATAGCACTTATCACACTGAATTATAGTCATTGGTCTCCTTGTTGTCCATGCATGGGTTAGACTGTAAGCTCTGTAAGGGCAGGGGTAGTGGTACAGTGCCTTTCATTTCTTTATCTCCGGTCTGTAGCACAGGACATGTGGTAGGTATATCATATGTATTTCAGTCCAATTGAATTATTTAAAAGACCACTGTCAGGGAGTAGGATGGGACTAAAATTTCCATACGTTCTCAACTTCTCTCTGGTGGTGTGACAGTGAACTAATGAGTTGTTGAGAACACAAAAAATGCTGTTGTTTATTGTTTTCTTAGATTAAAAAGAATCTATGCTTGTGAAATTGCCACTTTCAAGACTCTCATTGTGGGAATCCTGTACATTACCTTTGTTGATTCTGATTTAAATAGTTTCAAAGGGCTCATTTTCTGTCACTGGATTCCTTCACTAGATCCTGCGTTTTCTCATAAAGCTATTTCTCATTTCTCATAAAGCAATTTAAAAAGTGTGGTGTGAAACAATACTGGTGTCATGAAAACAATGGGTTTCCATTACAAAATGATGACCTGAACATATCCATTTATGTTTCCATGCTTCTTAATATCATTGCAAAAGACAAAACAGACATAGAAAAAGAACAAATCATAACTGTAGAAAAGGAAGGCTTTGAACCCAAATTATCTATGTCTGAATCCAGGCTCTACCATTTACCAACTGTGTGACTTTGGGCAAGTTCCTTACTCTTTTTTTTTTTTGTCTTCAATTTCCTATCTATAAAATAAGGATGATGATAGTAGTACCTACCTCCTAGAGTTATTGTGAGATCAAGAGAGATGTTATGTGCAAAGCACTTTGAGTTTTTACATTTAGCCAACGTTGAACTAATCTTAGCTGCTTTCATTATTATTTTATAATACCAGAAAGTCTAAGGAATTTCAGGGCAATAGAAAGCAGTTGGAATTATATTGATTGAGAAACCAGAACAAAATAAAATGGAACCCAAAATAGGTGCTCCTGCTGCACGCTGCAAATCAGAGAATTCTTAGTAGGGCCTCTTTCCTGAAACTCCAGGCCTCAGCAATATGGGAGTAGGGAGCAGGTGTAGGAAAAATGAAACATCAGGGCAAATAATTAAGGGTCTTCCTCCAAAACAGTTATTTCCCTCATTGCTCTCTCTTCATTTAAAGAGCTCTGGCAAGACCATTAGTTCCTAGGATAAAGCTCTGAGGACAGCTCCTCAGGCAGAGTTAGGGGATTTGCTTTGGGCTAGGTTGAGCAGGTTACATTCATATGGACTGGGATTGGAGAGAGAGTGGGGGCACAAAGGAGAGCTTTGGATGAGGGAGGTAGAACAGGGACAAGAAAAGAAAGGTAGCTCCATCAAGATGTGAAGTATATTAAAGGACCATACCATCAAAAGTATGGCCTTTCTCATTCCGGCAATACGAAGGCAAAGCTTCTCACCTTTTCTCTACTTCTAAAGGGCAACCTGTCTGTCAGTGTACCACTTACCTGCAGAGGCCCACAGTGAGAAAGTCCTCCCACTTGGAGGTTTGGTGACAAAGTATTACAACCGTTGAGGAAATCCATGTCTCTCATAATTACTAACCAATGTAGTCCTTCATTTATTAATATAAATAGGTGATCAAGGCCCATCAGACATTTAAGGGAGATTAGACTTGAAAAAGGATGACTAAAATGAACAAATGAAATACCTGAGCATGGTGGAAATGGAGATAATGAGGAGGCAGAATGGAACTTTAGGAAGATCTGCTCATAGGAGATTTCCTCAGAGGCAAGAGTGAATTGGATCCATAAATAAAAAACCAACTGCAGTGGAGAAAAATAAATGATTAAAGAATTAGGCCTGTGTTGAAGTCTTGATTGCTGACATAAAAATGCAGTTTATGAAAATAAGAAAGGCAATATAGAGACCATAAAGCAAGAAGACCAAAAGAGAAAATACATAAGAGAAATTCATACTTTGAGGAGAAATCTAAGTGATCCACTATCTATTTCATAGAATTACAGAAGGAAAGATCAGATAGTAGAAGGAAGAAAATAAGGAAATACAGAATATCTCCCTATACTGAAAAAAGACTAATTTTTCAAGTATAAAGGGCCCACCAAAGAAGAGGTAGGAAGAACACAAAAACAAAAGCATCTATCTGTATGTTGGTGAACTCCTTATGATTCCAGGGACAGAAAATAGTTTACATTTTCTTAGTCTTAGACCAAGACCGAGAATCAGACTGGTGTTAGATTTCTCACCTGCAACATGATTTGCTAGAAGATAAGTACCTTCAGTGTTCTGAGAGAAAATTATTAATATTATTTTTTAAAGATTTTATTTATTTATTTGACAGAGAGAGACACAGCAAGAGAGGGGAACACAAGCAGGGGGCATGGGAGAGGGAGAAGCAGGCTCCCCCCGCCCCCGAGCAGGGAGCCCGATGTGATGCGGGGCTCAATCCCAGGACCCTGGGATTGTGACCTGAGCCGGAGGCAGATGCTTAATGACTGAGCCACCCAGGCGCCCCCGAGAGAAAATTATTTTGAACAGAACCCTGTACCCACCCTGACTAATGTTTAAGTAGAGGTAAAAATAAATGAGAACTCTAAAAGTTTACAACACATATCCTTTTTGAGAAAATGACTTTGAAGAGATACTCTCAGTAAAAGGAAAACAAATCCAAGAAAGAGAAAGATTGGGATATAGGAAGCAACAGTGTGGAAAGAAACCAGTAAAACTTTAAGAGTTGCATCCAAATGGAGGGATTGTGAAGCCAAATTTAATTGTTAAGAAAAGATTTATAAAAATACAGAAATAAATGTGTGTATGTGTATATGTATGTTTTATATATATAACATTCTGTAACTAAAAGTACAGAATAATACAAATACATATGTGTGTATGTATGTGTGTATATTTATATGTGTGTATAATAGATACAAGTAACATTCTATAGTATTTCAGATGATTTAAACAAATTGGGGGTAGGGAGAAAGTAAAACTGCTTACGATCATCTAATTTTTTGTTTTAGAATTTACAGGTGTAATATGGACTTATTAAAATTCAAATAATATGGAAATATGTAGGGTGAAAAATGAATGTCCTTAACTCAAGTGTATGTAATAAATTTGAACAGATTAGTAAGAAAAAGACATCTCAATAGAAGAATGTATTAAAGGCTTGAGCAGACATTTCTCAAAAGAAAAAAACCCAGTTGGCCAATAAACAGGAAAAGGTGCCCAATCTCATTAGTAATGAGACAAATACCTATTAGAACTACAGTGAAGTAGGTATACAAGCTGATAGGAATTGCTAAATTAAAAAGACTGACAATACCAATAATAAGTATTTTGTAAACAGTTTGACCTTATCTAGCAAAGGTAAAGATTTACATATATTGTGTCTCAGAAATTACCTTTCTGGATTTTATAGCCAACAAGTGTGGGGTCCCTGTGCACCTGAAAATGTACAAAAATGTTTATAGCAGCATTAAGTGTCACTAATTTGAAACAACCCAAATGTCTATCCGTGCAACATAGAGTGGATAAATTGTGGTATATATTTATACAAAGAAATACTATTTGACAATGGAAATGAACAGACTACTTCACTCCCAACAACATGAATGAATCTCAGAAACATAATTATGAACGAAAGAGCCAAGAAAGTATATATATTATATCATTCTACTAAAATGCACTTCAAAACTAGGCCAAAATAAAAAATACTTTTTAGGGACACATACTTAGGTATGATTAAAGCTATTAAAAGAAAGCAAGTTTTATGATTGCCATAAAAATAGGAAATGTGTTTCCTCTAGAAGTGAAGGAGGTGGGTTGGAGGGAGTTGTGACCAAAACGAGCAGGTAGTGGGGCATCTGGGTGCTGGCAATATTCAGTGTTTTGACCTGAGTGATGATTACCTTTTTGGTAATTTGTTAAGCTATATATTTATAGTTACATGTGTTCCCGTACATGTGTTATATTTCACAATAATGTTAAATTGAAAAAGCAAAAGTCCTGCTTCACATCTTTACTTTTCACCTTATTCCCCTCTCCAGAAGTAATCACTGTTAATGGCCAAGTTTCTGTCCGTATGTGGTTGGTTGGTTGGTTGATTTGTTTGTTTATTTTTTGAGAGAGAGAGAGAACATGCACTTGGAAGCCTGGGGAGTTGGGGATTGAGTTCAACATCGTGAGATCATGACCTAAGCAGAAATCACAAGTTGGTCACTTAATCGACTGACCCACCCAGTTGCCCCGTATGTGGTTTATTCTTAATAGTGTTAGGAAAACAAAAGTTTATGGTCTTTTAAAAAAGATTTATTAGAGAGAGAGAGGGAGGCACGTGTGCGTGCGAGTAGCAGAGGGGCAGAGGGAGAGAGAGAATACTTAGGTGGACTCCCTGCTGAGTGAGGAGCTGGGAAGTTAGGCTTGATCCCAGGGACCTTAGAACAAGACCTGAGCTGAAATGAAGAATCAGCTGTTTAACCGACTGAGCCTCCAGGTGCCCCAAGTTTATGGGTTTTAAAAAAATATTAGAGGTAATAGGGTGCAGATCTTCCTAGGAGAAAAGGAAAGAAAAATAAGAAAGCTTAATTTAATTTCAATAAAATCGGAAGAGTGGAAAACCAATAAGATTTTCTTGATATAAAAAAAAAGTGTTTAATGAAATTTGATACTCAGTGTGTTCATTTTGTTAAAATGCATCAAGCTGTACTCTTATATGCAATTTTCTGTATGTTCCATTTCAATAAAAATTTTATTTCAAAAAAAATTTACCCATTCCTGGTAAGGAAAAAATTTTCAGGCATCCAACAATAAAGGAAAATTTCTTTTATTGATAGGCTATCTATAAGAAACCAATTGCAAATATCATATATAATGGTGAAACATTACCAATATCCTCATTAAAGTGAAAATAAGACAAAAATGCCCACTATCCTCTCCACTCTTAAACCTTGTTCTGGAGATTTCAACCGATACCGTAGAAGACAAGGAAAAAAATAAAATGTACACATATTGGAAAGAAAGAGCTGAAAGTTGTCATTAATAACATGTACATGATTGCCTACTATAAAATTTGAGATAATTAATGATAACTGATACCAGAATTCAGACAGTTGGCTGGATAAAATTTGAGCTTCCAAAGATAAATTACTTCTCTGTGTATT
Organism: Ailurus styani; assembly: GCA_002007465.1. NCBI lineage: Eukaryota > Metazoa > Chordata > Mammalia > Carnivora > Ailuridae > Ailurus > Ailurus styani. The sequence goes on along the minus strand of LNAC01000049.1, from coordinate 2,249,848 downwards.
AACAACAACCAATTAGAAAATAAAACAAAAGAGATACCTATACACCATGGTGTGGAAAATTATAAAGTATTTAGAAATAAAAAACAAGAAGAAAACTGATGGTTATCAGAAAAGTTGAAGATAAATGGCTAGAGATTATGTTCCTTCATGACATAATTTCAGACTCAATAGAGAAGCAATAGGCATGGTACAAAATTCTATACCGTTTGCCCAGGTTCCCCAGATGTTAACATTTGATCATATTTGCTTGCTCCTGGTCACTCTCTCCTCTTTCCTCTCCTCCTGTCCCCTTTCACCCCCTCTTTCTATATATATATATAACACATGTATATGTATACACATGCATATTGTTTTTGTTTGAACCGTTTGAGGGTAAGCTACAGACATGATTCCCTGTTACCTATAAATACTTTAGTGTCTGTTCCTGAAAAACAAACATTCTCTTTGACTGCAGAACTAGTACCCAAAATTAACACTAAGGAATGGATTAAATTGACACTAGTATCTGATTTACAGACCTTACTTTGAGATTTTGCCAATTATTCCAATGACGTCCTTTATAGTAAAAGAAAATCCCAAATCATGTGTTGCATTCAGTTTTCATTTATCTTTAGCTTTGACATTGATAATTTTCAACATTATAGACTAGTTATATTGTGGGATGTGCCTTAGTTTATGGTTATCTCATGTTTTTTCATGATTACATTCAGCTTATGCATTTTTGGTAGGATTCCCTGAAGTCATTTTGTTTTGTTTTGTTTTTTTAAAGAAAGAGCAAGCAAGGAGGGGCAGAGGGAAAAGGAGAGCAAGAATCTTAAGCAGGCTTCATGCCCAACATGGAGCCCCATGCAGGGCTCAATCTCACAACCCTGAGATCATGACCTGAGCCAAAACCAAAGAGTTGGATGCTTAACTGACTGAGCCACTTCACAGTCCCCACCCTAAAGTTATGTTGTGTTCCTGTCCATTGCAGATGGCATTGATTTTTCCTGTTATGATGATGTTAATTTTGATCACCTGGATAAGATGATGTCTTATATCAAGGGACTTTTTTTTTTTTAAGATTTTATTTATTTGTCAGAGAGAGCGAGCAAGTGAGCACAAGCAGGGGCAGCAGCAGGTAGAGGGAGAAGCAGACTCCCAGCTGAGCAGGGAGCGTGATGTGGGACTCGATCACAGGACCCTGGGATCATGACCTGAGCCAAAGGCAGACGCTTAACCAACTGAGCCATCCCGGCATCCCTCAAGAGACTGTTTATAGTTGTTATTGTTGTTGTTTTTCAACAAACTGATTCCAAAATTCATCGCAAGAGTAAATGGAGAAAATGAGCCGAGAAGTTTTTTGAAAAGTAACACAAAGGGTTCTACTGGATGTTGACAGGTACTTCAACGCTATCATAATTAAAACAGTGCGATAACGGTATAGGAGTTGATAAATAGACAGAGGAACTGGTGGAACTGAATAGAGCCCAGAAGCCAATGATGATATGTAACTAGGTACAGTGTAACAACTATCTCAAGTATGCTGTGCTCAGTACTTGAACTCATGATAACAGCAGAGTCTGTCAAAGCAGATTTATTTTATTTCTGCTATCTTAAACACTAAGATATCTGCCCTGAGAAGCCAGATCTTTACATATACATCTCATACAGGGTATGGAGTTTCTTTGGTAGGAAATGCTTATATAACTATGTAATAATGCGTGCTGGTATGGATGGATTACTTTTGCCCGAGCAGCTTGGACTGTGGGAGTAGTAAAAAGGTCTGTTTGCTGGTCAAGGGCAGGAGCCAGCTGGCTCAGTCTTCCTTGGCTTTCTTGTCCAGTTTTCCAGGTGTACAACAGAAGACCTGTCTTCTCCAGTAGAGGTAATGGAAAACTTTATATTTGGAAAAAAGTGACCACTTAAATGAAACTGAATTTATCCTTTAGGCTATTTGATACTTATAACTAGCTAATACTTTCAGCAGTAAAGGTTTTTATTTTTTTTAAATGGCATCCCCACAAATTAGTATAACACTTAGAGGTGGCTACATCTTGTAAGTAATAGACTTACTAAGTGATAAATGTTATATGCTATTTTATTTGCAAGCTTTTGCATTTAAGATTCTGTGATTTTGCTTTATATTGATTGTGGCACTCTTTTTTGTTTTTTAAGATTTTTTTATTTATTTGACAGAGAGAGAGAGAGATCACAAGTAGGCTGAGAGGCAGGCAGAGAGAGAGGAGGAACCAGGCTCCCCGCTAAGCAGGGGGCCCGATGTGGGCCTCGATCCCAGGACCCTGAGATCATGACCGGAGCTGAAAGCAGAGGCTTTAATCCACTGAGCCACCCAGGCGCCCTCTTTTTTTTTTTTTTAAGATTTATTTATTTGAGAGAGAGAGAGAGGGAGAGTCCCATGCAGATTCTGTGCTGAGTGTAGAGCTGCTCACGGGGCTTGATCTCACAACCCTAAGATCAGGACCAGAGTCAAAATCAATGGTTGGATGCTTAACCAACTGTGCCAACCAGGTGCCCCAGTTATATGCATTCTTTAGTAGATTTTGTGTACAGTTTTGTGATTAGACCTGGATATTGGGATTTTCCTAATTCTGCTCTAGAACATGTCAATTTAGTGTGTGATAAAGGTGGCATTTCAACTCAGTATAGAAGAGATAGCTTTCAGAAGTGGTTTGAGGGCAAAAGCGTATCCATTTTGGGGGGAAAATTAGAGCCCTACCTCATATAATACACAAAAATAAGTTCTGGATGTATTCAGGTTCTGAGTATTAAAAAAACTTGTAAAACTACTAGAACTGAATGAAAATATTTTTATAATTTTATGACTCAGACGAATGAGATATAAAGCAGTCTTTTCTTTTTTTTTTTTTTTTTTTGCAAAGGAACCTTTATTAAAAGTTTGAGAGATTGTGGGCGCCTGGGTGGCTCAGTGGGTTAAAGCCTCTGCCTTCGGCTCAGGTCATGATCCCAGGGTCCTGGGATCGAGGCCCACATCGGGCTCTCTGCTCAGCAGGGAGCCTGCTTCCTCCTGTCTCCTCTCTCTTTGCCTACTTGTGATCTCTCTCTCTGTGTCAAATGAATAAATAAAAAATTAAAAAAAAATTAAAATTAAAAAAAAAGTTTGAGAGATTGAGTTACACAAAAGCTTCCATACATTAAAAGATAAAATTAGGACAATAGCAGATTGGATGAAAGAAATATTATAAATAAATAATTTCTACAAATCTGTGAGATAACAACCCAGTAGATAGAAAAGTAGGCAAGGGATATGATCAGGCAGCTCCTCAAAGAAGAAATATAAATGGGCTGATAAACATGTGAACTAGTAAAAATCAGGGAAATACAAATAACTGACACTAATTTGTACCCTTCCGATGGGCACAAATGAAAAAGGTTAAAGAGAGTGTGAAAAAATAAGCACTTCCAGAAATCATTGTTGGGAGTATAAATTGTTCCAATCTCTTTGGAGAGCAACATGGCTCTAGCACATTGCATCTGTAACGGTTTAAAGCATATATTCCTTTGACCCAGAGGTACTCAGACATTTGCATATGAACATATGGAAAGGAAACTTTGTTACAATATTATAATGGTGAAAACATTGGCTCATCCCCTAATCACCTGTCACCTTATCTTTGACAGCTAGCTTCTCTCTTCCTTTGGGCTAGAAACTAAAGCCCATTTCCCTGGTTACCATGAGCTCTTGCTGCTGCCCTGGGTTAAAGAGCAGGTGTCTGTGACGAGGTGAGCACATGGAAGAGAAGATGGCTCAGACGTCATGAGTACATACTCCCTTAGCTGGATGTTGCCTTGTGTATATTGGGAGTGTATATGCTCCTCTGAATACAAGTTCAGTTTTAATTTTTGACTTTTATGCTTGAATTTTTTACATTTTCTAGTGGAAGATCCTGAATTAGGCAACCTAATTCAATGGGTGATTTTATTAGTAGCAAGTCATTTTTAGGAAAGTGGGATTTGCACATGGAGAATTTGGGGGAGGATTCAGAGAACTATTTAACAATCTAAAACCCAATTTTATTTTGGTCAAGGCTGATGAACCTGTGCTGTATCCCACATAATGAAAAGAAGTGCTCAGTCTCCATGGCATTATCAGCCCTGACAAATTCCTATGATTTATTCAAAGTAAAGTTTGACTTTCTGATATGTTAGTCACTCTTGGGCTATAAATATGTACAAAGAAATCTCTATTTACTGACTAAAGAGAAAGAAGAGTTACTCTTTACTCCCAGCTATCAGAGTTCTTGACAGCACGTTTAATATTTATCAAACATTGATCAGATGCTCTTTACCCAGCAGTTTAATTTGCATAGATGATGAAATTACAAAAGCCAGCAATTGAGTTGGACCAGCCCTATTCAATAGAAATGTTATGTGCTCCACAAATTGCAAAATTTCTTGTAGTCACATTAAAAAAGTAAAAGGTGGCATTAATTTTAACACTTTAACTCAGGACATCAAAAATATTTCAACATACATTCAATACCAAAATTAGTAATTTTACATTCATTTTTGGATACTAAGTCTTTGAAATCCAGTGGGTATTTTACATTGAAATCATAACTCATTCTGGACCATCCTCATTCCAAGTGCTCAGCATTAATATATGGCTAGTGGCTACCACATTGAACAGTGCAGGACTAGACTATAAGCCCTAGAGGACAGAAATGGTAGTGGTCCTATCACCGTATCCCCAGCACCTTATGCGGTACCTGGTACATAGCAAGTATCCAGTAATATTTTTGGCTTAATGAATGAATGAATGAGTGGATAAATATGAAGCCATCTTTTCATTGACTCTTCAACCTTAATTCATTTGAGTTACATCTGTCACAAAAATAGTTGTCAGTTAACTCATAATGGAAAATCTGCTGTACAGCCATTGAGAGAAAATCCTAGAATATAGTGTATGTCTTTTCCTATTTGTCCAAAAGCAATTTTGGACAAAAAAGTATCTGTTGACTTCAGGGAGTAAAGCAAATGGCATTATAAAGATTCTTAGAGTTTCCCTCTATTGACCACAGCAACTCTGTTATGTTTTCTTTAAATTTGTCTCACTAGTTTTTAGAAGCATTTCTGTTTTGAGAAGACCATTGCTTAATCCAATCCCTGCCCCTGAAATCATATATCTCTTAAGTATAATGATACCAAAGTCCAATGAGAGCTGTACGCTATTTTGATCATCCCAGTCACTGTTTACTTTGACCTGAAACTAAAATCAATGAAACTCCTAGTGTCTTTTCTATAGCTCCAACTGTTTCAGGTGTTATGGATAATACGGGATAATTGTTACACATGATCTTTGCCCTTGAGGAGCTTATAACCTATTTGGAGAAGAAAAACAAATGTTAACAAAATGAGTAGAGAAAAATTTGTAAATTTTTGTTTAGTGTTTTTCGTGTGCATTAGGCTTGGTACTTGAATGCAAGTAGCTCACAGATACTTGGAAAGATTCATATATAAACCAATAAACATTTTAATAGAAGTATGAAAAATCTGTGAAGTACAGAAATATTATCCCCTTATACAGACAAGGAAGCTGAGATACAGTGAGGGTCAGTGACTTGCTCAAGGTAGCAGTTAGAAGAAACCTGGATTCAAATCTAGATATTTGTAGGAGCCTTTGCTTTTTCTTCCACACCACACTTTCTGTGTTTTGAGATTCCTAGAAAGAGAAATTGAGTTCTTTAGTTGAGGTAAATCACAGCTTATGAGTAAATTTTCTAACTGATTATAGTGTGCCTAATATTATATGCATGTATTTACATAGTTATAGTATAATAATCTTATTGTGTGTGTATATCCTATTATTTGAATCGCAGGGTATTGAACTTTAAGGGCCCTAGGGTTTTAACAATGAGAAAGCTGTAAGGGCTGGACTCTGAGGCATTTCCACAAGTAGGCATTGAAGTGTAGGAGACCAGGCCAAGGGCTAAGGGAAGAACTTGGCTTTCTAAGCAGAGAGACAAACTTAGGCAGGAGTGTAAGCGATCAGGCCAAAGTTATGTTGTGAAAGGCTTCAATCGCAGGTTGAAAACTCTGTACTTGAACAGGAAGGAGTCATCAGAGATTCTTAGGACTGACAGGTCATAATTGAGGGATTCAGTGATTCATGGTTAATTTGCTTTTTAGTTTCTCTAGATAGGTGCAACTTCTTTTCTGTTCTAATTTGAAATTATACCCTAGGAAGTGCGATTTTGATTAAGAAAGTACATAAAGCCTATGTTAGGTTAGTAATAAGTGTTTTTTTATCTAACAGATGTTTGTTAGGTGTCCAGCATCATCCTAAATATTAATTAGCATTATACTAATATCTATTCCTAATATAAGAAAGTAAGTCTTTAGGGTAACAGACAACTATTGTAGCTTCTTATTCCATTCAGTATGGATTTAAACATCTTTGGTTCTGTAGCTATGTAAGGGTTGTGTAGACTGGTATAAAAAATTGTAAGGATAATAGAAATAATCTAAAAACTTAGGGTTTTTTACTCTAAAGTAATCTTGAAGTAGTTTTTAGTGAACTAGTTGATGCAATTTAAACTTCAGAAAGCTTTCAAATATAAACTATAGAAATAGCTTTTCTTAGTAAAGCTCTTAGTAGGAGGAAACATGCTCTTTGAGATAACTATAAGGATATTTTTTAACTGCCATAATGTCTAGAGTGGTATTTAATTCTAAATCTTTCTGTGACTCTTTGAAAGCCAGTTTTCTTTTTAAGTGTATAATTATATATTGTGGACAAATCATAGGTTTTATGTGTGTGTATTTTTATTTATACATGACTCATTCACATTTGTGATTATATTTATGTAGTTCTCTAATATTTTCAGTTTAATTTAGTTGCCCTGTGTTTTTGTTCTCCTCTAAGGAAATAAGAAAATTTGTCCTGTTAGCTTTTGGCTTATTAAACCCCTCCTCCTTCTTGAAAATTTCAAGCTGTCAGCCATTTTTTTGAGTTTATAATCCTATTTTACCTCCCTTGGAAAAAAAATTTTCACAGTTACCAAAATCTGAAAGTTAGTCATATGAAATAGAAATGGAGACTAGCTCCTTAAAATCTTAAGTAGTTGTGTGTGAATGTAAAAAATAACCTAAGCAAATAAAAAGTAAATCCATGTTATAAATTTTCCCTGATTCCCTTTTAAAGCTAAAATGATTGTGACCAAATTTTGTTTGTGCTTTTAATCTGCTTGGCCATCTGTGGAAAACTGTCTTCTTCTCTCCTAGGCCACAGACCTCCACCAGCACGAAGTGGACATCGCTGTGTGGCAGATAATACCAACCTCTATGTGTTTGGAGGTTATAACCCAGATTATGATGAATCTGGAGGGCCAGATAATGAAGACTATCCTCTCTTCAGGGAGCTTTGGAGGTATCATTTTGCTACAGGAGTATGGCACCAGATGGGCACAGATGGCTACATGCCCCGCGAATTGGCGTCTATGTCACGTGAGTCCAAGCGGTTCTGAACTTTTGACTTTAAGCGATGTCTGTGAGGACAGGTCAATATCACATGGTTCTTGTTAATAATTTGTAATAATACTGTAATATGATTAAACCCTGTTAAGGGATAGACTTTTTACTGTGGTAATAATGCGGCATGGTGATTCTGAATCACTTGGGAGTTGGCTAATCCTTAGTTTGAATCTAGCTGTATACCGTTTCCTTGCTTGATGATTTTTAGGTTCAAGTTCCTTACTTGTAAAATGGGATTAGTAATATCTCAGAGGGTTCAATAGAAAGTAGCATATGTAGGCTAAGTAAAATGCAGTAGAGGATCAACAGAGGGGTATATAATGACAGTAGCAGCTTCTGAACAAAGTACTTCCCACATAGTATCCGTTTCCCTCACAGCGTCTGTGTGATGCACATACTGGAATTATTGCTGCTGTACAAATGGAAAACTGAGGATGTTCGAGAGGCCTGAAGGGAGTAGCCGAGAGTGTAGGCTCTGGAGCCAGGCTACCTGCGATTAAATCCTATCTTGGCGAGGTTCTTTTTGGGAAACCTTCAAGTATTTAAACCACTCTCCACTTCTGTTTCATCTTCTGTAGAAACGGAGAAGATAGTATTAGTTCTTACCTCATGGGGTGTTGTGAAGATTAATTTGGAGAGATTGAATGACTTTACTGAAGTCACACGAGGATTGAAACCTAGCTCTTGCTGGCTCCAGAGCCCATGCTGGCTCTCACACTGTATCAACTGAAGAATCGATTTTTTCAAATGCCATTGAAATAAAATAGTAGCACAATTTGGGGAGTATTTGTCGTTAGAGAAAGAATGTGTGTGCACGTGTGTGTCTCTGTGTGTGTACGTGTGTGCGTGAATGTAGACCAGAACAGGAGCAGAATATAGAGAGCACCAAAGTTACCAGCAGGATATTGGTATTTCTTTTTTTCTGATGAAAGACTAAGGTGACGGAAACATAATTTAAAATGTAGAGATTATTCATTCCCCTGGCAAAACCAGAATGATCCTTTTATCCCTTCATCCAGAGTCCTGCTGGGTCTTTGCTGAGCCAAAGATGATACTTCATTTCCTCTGCTTTGCTGCATATTTGAACTGTCTTCAGTGACACCGGTGTACTGTAGTTCATGTCATTTAGTAGTGTTAGACACAGTATTTCAGGAACTCCACAAATATGTACTGTATACATGTCACGTAACTAACAATGAGCTGGCCTTATGGTTTAGTCCACATAGTGTGAATTAAACCTTTTTCTGCAGAACTTGGTAGTAGTCAGATGTCAGTGGTTTGAGAGCATTAAAGCAGACATTTTTTAGTTTCTCTGTTATTCTGGGTTCATGTGGGAACATACTGCAGGTAGCCAGTGCATAACGGAAATGTGCGTCTCCTTCCCCAGTTGTGCTGCATGGAAACAACCTGTTGGTATTTGGAGGGACAGGCATCCCGTTTGGTGAGAGCAATGGCAATGACGTCCACGTGTGTAACGTGAAGTATAAGAGATGGGCTTTACTCAGCTGTCGCGGGAAGAAACCCAGCCGTATATATGGACAGGTACCAGTCTGTAGCCAATCATGGTGGACGTAATTAGTGCAGATTTTTCTAGTTCTGAGGACAATATCAGAATATTTGTTACCGCTTTTTTTTAAACAGAATGAATTCACTGCTTATTATTTGATTTTTCAGCTCACTTTTTAAATATTTTATTTATGTATTTGAGAGAAGAGATGAGAGCCTGAGTCTGTGGGGAGGGGCAGAGGCAGAGGGAGAAGCAGGTTCCCCAACAAGGGGCTCTATCCCAGGATCCCATGACCTGAGCCAAAGGCAGATGCTTAACCGACTGAGCCACTCTGTGCCCAAGGTTCATTTTTTCCCCCCTCATTTATTTATTTGAGAGAGAGAGAGCATGCACAGTAGTGGGAGGAGGGGAGAGGGAGTGAGAGACTCCTCCAGCAGACTCCCCACTAAGTGCAGAGCCCCATACAGGGCTTGATCTCAAGACCCTGAGATCATGACCTGAGTCAAAACCAGGAGTCAGGCACTCTGACTGAGCCACCCAGGTGCCCCCTGATTTTTCAGTTCTGATGTGAAGTCATAATTTGCAAATCTGGTTGCTTACCTCCTTTCCTTTTATTCCTCATTCTTTATTTCTAATCCAATTTGGAATTATGACCTAGATCTATACAGAAGTATTTTTTTAAGGTTTTATTTATTTATTAGAGAGAGAAAGCATGAGCATGGAGAGGGGCAGAGGGAGAAGCAGAGTCCCTGCTAAGCAGGGAGCCCAATGTGGGGCTCGATCCCAGGACCCTGAGATCATGAGCTGATCCAAAGGCAGCCGCTTAACTGACGGAGCCACCCGGGCCTCCTTGTACAGAAGTATCTTTAAATGTCAGGACCCACCCCACCTCCACTCCCACCCCCAATAGAGTTTGGGCTCTACATATGGTCAGATTTGTAAATGATACAATCATTTCTAAATGATATGACTCTTTGGAAGCTTTCTGACCTAAGTAGTAGAGTGATGATCTCTGCACTTGGAAGGGACTTCATACAGACTAATCTGAACTAAAACACAGAGTATGTGGACATTAGTTTCTAGTTAGCTTCCAGTGCTTCAAACCTTAGGTTTGAAAAGTTCTGTCCAAAAAGATAGGGAGCAGCCCTCCAACATCCGTGACCCTTGGAGAGTTATGGGCTAAACTTAAAAACAACTTTAGCTTCTTTTTCAAGTGGCCAGTGTTAGTACTGATAAATACCTCCCGAGCCATGTGTAGAGGTACATACTGGATAACTCTGTATTCCACCAGAGGAGGCATTAAAACTCTGAGAAATGACCATAACAAAAGTGGAATTTATCCTGAAGGGAGTCTGGTGGAAAATGTGACATTTTTAGGACTACCAACTTTAGACATTTTACTTAAGGGGTTCTGGTGGCTTATTTTCCCTATCTACTTCTTCCTGAGAGCGTTTTTCTTCACGCTGCTTAGAAAGAGCAGCGGCTTTGTGTGGAAATGCTCATGTCCATGTAGTCTACATTCTTTGGTTGGGTAGGACCCCTAACAACATCCAGTCCTCTTGCCTATCTAGGTAGAACTGCTTTGCAGTCGAGCAAAGCTTTACTTTTCTTTCTTTTCTTTCCTTTCCTTTTTTTTTTAGATTTATTAATTTATTTATTTTTTAGATTGAGAGAGAGAGTGCACTTTGGCTCATTTGCTCGCTGCTGTATACCCAGAGAGCCTGTGGCACTCAGTTGCCATAGTGGTACTCAGTGACTATTGATCGGAAGGGGGAGAGGGAGAGAGTCTTAAGCAGACTCCATGCTGAGTAGCCTGATGCAGGGCTTGATCTAACAACCCTGAGATCATGACCTCAGCCAAAACCAAGACTGGGATGCTTAATTGACTGCACCACCCACGTACCCCAAAGCTTTACCTTTCTAAAAATAATTTCTGGCTTTGCTAAAATATTTAATCTTTTATTTATTTATTTGTTTGTTTGTTTGTTTGTTTATTTTAAAGTATATATTTTAAAGATTTTGTTTCTTTAGGGGCGCCTGGGTGGCTCAGTTATTAAGTGTCTGCCTCTGGCTCAGGTCAGCTCCACATCAGGCTCCTTTCTCCATAGAAAGCCTGCTTCTCCCTCTCCCACTCCCCCTGCTTGTGTTTCCTCTCTAGCTGTGCCTCTCTCTGTCAAATAAATAAATAAAATCTTTTTGAAAAAAGATTTTATTTTTTTATTTTTTATTTTTTTTAATTTTATTTTTATTCTTTGCCCAAGGGGTTCAGGTCTGTGAAAGATTTTATTTTTTATTCATTTATTTGGGTGAGAGAGAGAGAGAGAGAGCATGAGTGGGGGGAGGAGTGGAGGGAGAAGGACAAGCAGACTCCCCATTGAGCAGGGAGCATAATGACGTAGAGCTTGATCCCAGGACTATGACATGACCTGAGCCTAAATCAAGAGTCAGATGCTCAACTGACTGAGCTACCCCAGTTCCCCCAAAATCTTTAACCTTTTAAAGGTCTGATATTTTAGAAGGTTAAAAAGTAGAAGAGAATTTCATGAAGTCTCATTTTGGGGTATTTCATAAGTTTATATTTTTTAATCAGGTGTTAGTTAATCAATGGTATTCACCTTTCCTTGCTCTCCAGGCCATGGCGATCATCAATGGCTCCCTTTATGTTTTTGGAGGGACAACTGGCTATATTTACAGCACAGATCTGCACAAATTAGATCTTAATACTAGAGAGTGGACACAACTGAAACCAAACAACCTATCCTGTGATCTGCCAGAAGAGAGGTGAGGTTCTAGGATCAAAGCATATTTATTCTTTCTTGCGAATACGGTTTGAAGAAAACTCTTACAGCCTGACCGAAATAGCCAACTGGCTGATAGATCCCAGTTCAGCATTAAAGAAGGGTCGTCTGGTTAAGGAATGATATTTCCCTCTTAAGTATAGATTTTTTTCCTGTTATTTCCTTTTATATCTCATTTTTTCTGCATTAGGAAGATAGTAAGACTTTGAAGAAGAAACCAATGGTAGCAAATGTAATTAAATATCATATTACAGATAAAACAATTACTTTCTATTTACTTTTTGATTTCCCTTCTTAACTTGCATATTGGGATTCTTTGGCTCATTTGCTCGCTGCTGGATACCCAGAGAGCCTGTGGCACTCAGTTGCCATAGTGGTACTCAGTGACTATTGATCGGATGGTTGGATGGCTGGGTGGATGGGAGGGAGGGAGGACATTCATTTTAAGTCCCCTGTTAAGCAAGCGGACATCACAGGGTGCTCCTAGCTGCCTTCTGGGGCGGACCGGACCTTTCACTTTCCTTTCCTTCTAGGAGTTGCCTGTTAGAATTAAATAAATATTAAATATTAAATATTTCTGTGTGAAATGTTTTGTTCCTCTCCAGTTTAAGAGCAAAGGTAGTAAATACTTTTTTATTCACTTTGTTTAGATGAATCCAGTTATCTCTTTGTTTCCTTTAAACAAAAGGGCCTAGAGGTGCTAAGGAAGGAAGTCTTTATCTCTGTTGTAGTATGGCTGCGGCCGATGACCACACAGCTTCCGGGTGAGGACTCGGGAGGTGGGCTGCTACTGGAAAAACTTTGATGTAATTTATTTTATCAGCCCCAGGGCCTTCAGGGAAAGAAGGAAATAGATTAAGTTTTCAAAGCATTTTCACATGGTTGCCTTCTTGGATCATTCTATGGACATATTATAAATTGTTTCAGTTTCTAGCTAGACTGCTTGGATTAAAATCCTGGTAGGTGTTTCACATTATATTCACAGTTCTGTGTAGCAGAATTTTTCTGATATCTTTGTATCTATTATGTAAGTATCTTAATTTGAAGGCCCATACTCTAGGGTCTCTAATGAAATGTAGACAGATCACTTTTTAAAAATTCTGTAGTTATTTCCTCCCTTATACAAAGTTATCACAAAAAGATTTTAGAAAATCTGGAAAATACAAATAAGGAAAATGAAGAAAAGGAAAAAATAAAACCTAAATCTAGAAATCGCCAAGGTAAACATTTTGGATCTATATCTATAGTCATTTTCTGTGCATATTCATGGGATTACAGCCTATCTGCTCTTACATAACTTTTTTTTTCCAGTTAAAGACACGGAAAGAAGTTCTTGATAGATTAAGTGTCCTCTCTGCCTACATTCTTATTGGTTGTACACTAATCCATTTTATGTACATTCTGTAATTCATTTAACCAGTTCACTATTGTTGAACACTTAGATTATTTCTAATAATTTATTACTGTGAATAATTATCCAATAAAAGCCTTGTGGCTAAATCTTAGGTAGATCATTTTTAACTTCATTATGAACAGATTTTATGTGTTTTCAGATATAGACATGAAATTGCACATGATGGGCAGAGGATTTACATCTTGGGAGGTGGTACTTCCTGGACAGCTTACTCCTTAAACAAGGTATATTTACAAATAGTAATAATGAGAGAGAAAAGGATAGAGAGAGGCATGTTTCGTACTAAGTAAGATAATTCTGTTACTATAGATATTTGAATTTTGGAGCAGTTTCTTAGCACCTGTTTTGTGTTACATGCTCTTTATAATATATGCCAAACTCTGTGTCCCTGATACGCTTTCCTGTTGACCATTATATTGATCACACTCTGAAAATACTTGAAAATTATCCCCGGCATAAGCTGGATGGGGTAAGTGACTAAAAGGAAGATATAGTAGCTCGTATGGAGAACCTAATGAGAACTGGAACCACGATGCTCAGGATGTCACAGCTCTGTCATCGTCAGTGCTGTGTATCTAGAAAGAACTTTGTAGGGTTAGGACTATGCATCTTTAGGAAGCTGTGCTCTGAAGGGTTTTTATTCATCCATTCCTGTGGCTTTGCTAAATCAACGTCTCCCAGGAGAAATCTAGATTAGACTACAGAGCTCCTGGGCTGTTTTGACACTTTATTGGTCTTTTTCAAGTTTTGTCAAAACTGCGTTCTCATATTTTCTTATCAACACTTACTTTTTTCTGGTATAAAAATGATAAATGTTCATTGTAAAAAATGTGGCAGTTGCAGAATTTCGACTTTTTTCTTTTTTTCCTGTGATTAAAAAAAATTGGAATCCTTTATCTGTTTAACTTTCAACTGTGTCATTTAATGTTTTGCCTTCTTTTAGAATTAGGGAAGATTGGAGAAAGGCAAAAGAAATGAGGACTTTTCAACTAAGAATGCGTGTTTGTATAGGCTATTAAAAAATCCGTTTTTTGGGCTAGCTAAAATTATCTACATCTGTGTATCTTCTTTTGATGTTGTTTTTTTTTTCCCCAAGATCCACGCATACAACCTTGAAACAAACGCATGGGAGGAAATTGCCACAAAACCCCATGAAAAAATAGGTAAATTTAAAATATTGATTCATTTATCTTTAATAAACATATTTTAATTTTTACTTGTTTTGGAGGGGAAAAGGTACTCTTATTGAGTTATATGACAAGTAAAATATGTTATGCTGGTGTTATACATTATTTTTATTCCTTAGTCCAATTATTATTCTGCCTCTGTAATTGTGCAGAGACTTTTAATGGGGATTGTTGTGTTCTGTGGAAGCAGGGAAATGTGGGTGGGTTAGACACTTGAATCAAGATCCACCCATCCTTTTGTGGGTAAAAAGGACTTGGGAAAGCCACTAGTAACCCCTGCCCCTACCACCCTGTTTTGTTCCCATGGCACCTGAACATTGTACAGTTACAGTGAGACTTGGATGGCTTTATTTTAGTGTGAAATAAGGAAGGATTGGAAGGACTAGTCAGTGTTTGCTTAATGCAACAATGGGATTGTTTTAAGTGAGTTATTCCTAGTATGTCTTTCACCATGGCACATCAGGGTTAGTCTTAGTCTTTCTGTGAATAATGGATTTCTGTGTTTATTATGTATTTGGCAGGTTTTCCTGCAGCCCGAAGATGTCACAGTTGTGTTCAAATAAAAAATGGTAAGGTTTCTAAAGAACATTCTAGTTCTGTTTTTGTAATTCTGTATGCTGAGAATGTCTTTATATGTATATAAAGGGCACAATTTTGAGAAGAGTCTATTTCTTATAGTTTAAAGTTAAGGGAAATCCGTAAAGTCATGCTTCTTTTAGTGGTTTTCATCAGGTACACGAGTGGGGTGTCTGGGTTCCCTCAGTTACCAGAGAACTCAAAGACTGGCGATAAATAAGCTTTTATTATACAGCCTGACCTTTCAACACCCCACCCCAAAGCTATCTGTGGTTATGGTGGGTAATACTGATGATCTTGACATATAATTGAGACCTCGGTGGACATAGTATTAAAATTACAATAACTCCTTCAGTGTGGTATTTCATAAAGTTTATTCTGTGCTCTGTCTGATGCCAAATAGGACTCTTAGCTCATTCTTTGGCTGTATTACAACAGAGGCATTGTGTGGCTTCCAAAAGCAGCTGTGCCTCCTTCGTCCGACTGTGATAAATGACTCCTCCTTGGAAAACCCTCCTGTCTTTTAATTTACAGCTTATGTTATAGTTAGGTACACCACCTTCCATTTTTCCTGGGAGGAAGGTGTGTGTAAATGAGTTTGAGAGCCCGTATCCTTTCAGCAGTTTAGTTGGGATTTAACTAGAATTATGCTGCCGTCTCCAGTACAGAGGTGCTTTTTGTTATGCTTCTGCTTTCTGGATAGGATGTATAGATAGTGGAATTGTTCAGCTTTGCCTCTCGAAGAAGCAAAGCTGTACTTTGCTTTGGTGCTGAACTTTTCTTGAATCTTAGCCAAAAAAGTTTCCAGTGTATTTTATAATTTAATTAAGTATTGGCTTAATCTTGATCTAGACCTGAATGAAGACGTCTACTCATTTGACTCATTGAAGCCAGGCACCGTACCAGTGGAATTCAGCCTTAGTGTGGGGCATTTTGTTTGAATGTTACAGGCTGACCAGTTATAACTGTCTAACTTACAAAAACAAAACAACGACAATGATGAAAATCCTTTGATTTTTGGGAAGGTTGAAAGAACTTAAAGAACTGTGTAGATCAGATGGGGCTTCACACTGTCATCCTTTGGCTGAAGAAAGCTTGGAAGAACCATTTTTATGCCCCGAAGCTAAACATTGCAGTGAGTGTTTCTCCTCAGGTTAAATGCCTACACAGAGGACATTTGTCTGTATGGGCAGACAAACACTATCCTTTCCAGAACATTATTTGAAAGAATTTGCAAACTGGTGGCCTGCAGTTGTTTTGTCTGGCTCATATATGTATTAAAAATTTTTGGATTAGTGGATAACACTTAAAAATCAAAATGTTTCCCTTAGGAAAAAAAATCCAGATTTCCAGCTTCTGCGGAAAAATTAGATCTGGCAGTTGTGGACCTTAAGTTCTACGTGGTATCGATCAGCTGGAGCTGCATCCCCATCTCCGCCTTGAGAGAGTGTGCACTCCTGTTTGCTTATTTTCCCTGGACCTTCTAGTTCATTCACTCTCTGTGCCTGGCAGCTGTAGGTATTTGGATTTGAGGACCCAGACATGAAGTCTGCTTCCCTAGTCCTAGCAAAGATCCCAGCATCGTGTCCGTACTTTATTGAGGGGACAAGAGAGCAGCCGGAGAGGACCACGCAGCCACAGTTGTCTGTGCTGGGGGAGGTGCACAGAGCTGGTCCCGTGTCCGCTCGCTGGGTGATCTACCACAAAACCTGCTGTCGCTGTGTCTCTTTTCTTTTGTGTGATCTGGGGTCTCTCTTTTCTTGATAGATGTGTTTATTTGTGGGGGCTATAATGGAGAAGTGATCCTGGGAGATATCTGGAAGTTGAATCTGCAGACTTTTCAGTGGGTGAAGCTCCCCGCTACCATGCCCGAGCCAGTTTATTTTCACTGTGCAGCTGTTACACCGGTAAGTTTTTGTTTTCATATCTTCCGTACATAGTTGCAGGTGACAAGGAAATCTTTTCAGCGATGTTAGCAAGAGAAAAGGATTCTGAAATTGGCAACCTTGGATTAAGAGTGTGTTTCTAAAACTTTCTTCAAGACAAAGCTAGCCCTTCATCCAAGAAAAGAGGAGAGAAACCATCAAACCCAGTTTAAAAGAGCAGCATAAATGTGACAGGAAGGCTGTGCGTGGCCTTCAGGCCCTGGCAGGGATAGAAGAGCTGTCTTCTGTGAGGGAAGAATAGCACTATCCCCATGAAGCCTTGTTGTGAAAGATCGCACTAGTTTCGTGAAGGTGAGGGCCTTTAGTTTCATCTTTGTATTCCCAGTATTTGGCACTGTGAATACTTAATATAATGTTAGTTTAATGTTTGTTGAAGTAAAAAAAAAAAAATGGAAAGAGGAAGAAAAAAGCTACAGTTTTCTCCTGGTAACTCATTCATTATTTAAACCCTTCTTGATCTCTGCACTGTGTCGGGATCGCTGAGAAATTCTTTTTTGCTTCACCCCATCTCAGTTTGGCCTACTGGGCGTTTTTTGCTGACTCTTCAGCCTAAGTATCTGTTTCTTTCCCATTTGAATTTATCCTCTTTTGACTGCCATTTGTTCATAGGCTGGTTGCATGTACATTCATGGAGGAGTGGTGAACATCCATGAAAACAAACGGACTGGGTCATTGTTTAAGATCTGGCTGGTGGTACCTAGCCTGCTGGAACTGGCATGGGAGAAGCTGCTTGCGGCCTTCCCTAACCTAGCAAACCTCTCCCGAACACAGCTTCTGCACCTTGGACTCACACAGGGACTCATCGAGCGCTTGAAATGAGGATTTCTGGACTGTTCATTGATACTGGAAATGTTAATTTAAAGAGACTCCTTTATTTATGGGCAGTGTAGAATGTGCTACAAAGAGGATTGGTTACCCTGATCAAGGCCTTATTCAGAAAATACATCAGATGCCTTTCTGTAAATTGGTTTTAAGTTTATGGAAATCTCACTTTCCCTTGTGCTTCTTTCTTTGCTTCTCTCCCTCCTGCCCCAACACATACACACACATACTCACATACTCCCTCTTCCTTGGTGGAGTTGAGGGAAAGTCTGAAGGTACCTTAATAATGTTGTGAATCAAGATACGATAAAGAATTTTTTAAAGGAACTCTGAAACTATGACCATGTCAGACAATGCTCTACAAATTAAAGCAGCATCATTGACAAAAAAATTAAATAAAATTTTTAAAAATTTAAATATAGCCACAACAATAAGAAGTTTTAGGATAGAGCAAGAAGGCTAACCTTGAGAATCGTGTGGGTTATATGCAAACCTAGGTGTTTAACTTACTGTTTTCCAAGATGCTTCTAATCGAGTAGCTGGATCTGGTGGCAGCACTGATTAACGTCTTGCTGCATAGATACCCAAACCCATCCTTTGACTTTGGAGGAAAGTCAAGCAGCTCAGCAACTCTTGATCAGTGATTTCTTTTCTCATCCTTATGGTGCCAGCATTGGTGAGATTTGGCTCGTCACAAGGCTTGTGTGTGTATTGTAGTCGTGCTGTTTATTGTGGCTCTTAGAAATGATGGCACCAAGAACGTTTCAAATCAAGGAATTGATGGTGGTCAGAGTTCTTCGTTCTTCGGGGCAGTTTCGAAATTCTCCTGTGCTTATTCCTGATTTCATGTATCTCTTTGACTTCTTCGTGGGGAGACTTGTAGACCCTAAATATGTGGCATAAATGCCATGGGACACAAGGAAGCTTGTGAGAGACCAGAGAAGAGCAGGGCAGGGAGAGCCTCGGTGCCAGGCTGTGAGGCCCGATGGTCACATTGGCCACTTCCTCTTCACAACTTGTTTCTCTTCTGACACCGGGCCCCCGCACCTGCCATTTGCTCAGGCAACGGGTTTTCTCTCTGGAAAGCCAACTGGTCCTGGATTTTTCCTTTAGCTTATTGTCTCCCTTTTTTGTCTGCTTTTAATGTGCATGGTGCTGTGAGTAATTGTCTAGTTATTGGATAAAAGGTCTTGGTGGGGGCGGGGAAGCCACGGTCATCCTTCCCGATGAACTAAGTATCATTTTAAAAGCTAGCATGAGGAAGGAATGAAACTGAGGATCATTAGTTTGTTGGTGTGAAGTTTTAGTTCTGTTTCTTTTTTGTTTTGTTTTGTATTTTAACTCTAAGAAAGGAGTGACCTGAATTTTCACTTCTTTGCCATCAGGCTGCTAGATAGTTGAGCAAGTCACTGAGATGTGAGCATTTGAAAGTCCTCAGGTGTATGCAAGGTGCTGCAGACGTACAAGAAGGCACAGTGCTGATCATCCTGTTGGTCACCTCACAGCAGGAGACCCAGATGGGAGATTAGGGACACATTTTTTCCTTTAAGTGCCTCTTTTCCACTTAGCTTTTAAAATTACTCTTCTTTTTTCCTTCATCCCAGAAGGGATCTCTTTAGCTCATGTGTGGATTTAAAATCACTTTTGAGTTGTGGCTAAAGTCACCATCCATTGTTGAGTTCTGCGGAAGAGAAAACTGTGGTCTCTAGACTTGGACTTTTAACTTCCATGCCTTATTAGAACATCCCGTCCACGTTGGGTTGGGTTCATGGTGCCCATAGTCTGCAAGGTCTTAGAATACCACTCACCTGTGAGTTTGGGTCCTTTTGGGGGACTGAGGGGTAGGGGGCAGAGGCAGGAAAAGGAGCGACTCCTTTAGAGGTCCCCCCCCCATCTTGCCATGACCGAGTGTTTGTGACATTTAGCCTCTTACCACCCACTGCTTAGCTTACTCTGGTGAGGAGCTCTCTCCAGAGCAAGTCAGTTTGAGCAGCCCCATGAGTTCAAGACAAAGCTTTGCTGCAAGACTCCAGTCTGCTGTCTGGATATTTGGTGGAATATATCCAGTTAAATAAGCTGTGCTGTCTAGGGTGGTAAAAGGACTTTTGTCATGGATTTATGTAGGGACCAAAGCCTGAATGCCCAGCCTCTGCGCTTGTCTTCCCATGCTCCTTGGGAAATAAGCAGGTCTCTAGCTTTGCTACACTGGAGAGCTAGAGAGTCTAGTTCAAGCCACACTTGCTAGCAAGAAAGGATTTAAGCCGTCTGAGGGCAGTCTTCTTTGAGGTAGACTTTGGAGGCCTGACATCCAAGACCTTGTGTGTGACGTTTTTATAAAAGTACATATCCTTGGTCAAAAGTGTCTTCTTTTAATATAACACTAGTGAAAAGGATGTAGTGTGACCAGCTCTGAGTGCTGTGGAACCACACATATGTACATGTTCTGGATGCCAAATGAGACTGTGTGTATGATGACCTAAATGTAGATGACTAGAGTTTTATATAGGGGGTCCCCAGCCATTGAGTATACCTATAACCAGCGCCCTGAATTCCTGACACTGTTACTTGGTTTAGGAAGGTTTATGCCTGCTGCTTCTCTGCCTCTTTGAGGCACTCCCTGCTATCTTACTGCAGTCCTGTAAATTGAAGTGCAATATATAGAAACACATATGAATATATACAGATTATATATAGGGTGTAACTATAAAGCAGGTAGACTACCTTTTTTTTTTCTTTTTATATCTGCCTTGGGAAAGCCAGCTCATTGCTTTAGAGTCAACTAAGACCAAGAATTTGAGATGTGATCAGCTTAGCATAAACCAACTCTTGGTCAGTCTGGATCTTCAAGTCTGTGTTTTCTTATTTGCAGTTCTTAAAGACTTTTAATTCCTTGGGTTTGTTAGAGTTGAGACTTTTCCCCAGTCATCTTTGTACTATCTCATGTGTGCATATCTTCCTGCATTTCTTTGCCCACAAAAAAGGGAGTCTACCTGTAAGGAATTTCCTAAATGGAGAATTAAAACCTAATATTTAATACTATCAGTTCTCCCATGTATATACTAATTTATCTGTGAACATAATACTTTATTAAATGAAGACAGTGATGCTTTCTTCATTTAATAAAATATTTTCCACATCTGGAAAAATCTATAAACCAATATAGAATAGATGAAATTTTAACTGTTCTTCAGGGGCCAATCTGAAATCCTTTCCACTGGCAGAATTTTTTTTTTCAGGGCCCTAGTGACTTGGTGTAAAAATTTGCTCTAAATTATTCATTTCCATTACATAGCTAGATTTAAACATATGATAATAAACATTAACATTTCTAAGCAAAAGGTTTATTAACAGTGACCTTTGGTTACCCAGAGTAGCTAGGGTAAAGCACAGATAATTGAAATTCATAATTAATCAGTGTTTCAACTTTTCTATCAAACAGTTGATTCATTTTTATTCTTCCTCTCTAGCCCTTTCCCACAAGCACCTCCTTTTTAGTGGAGTGGGGCTAATGAGCAGTTAGAAATGAAAAAGAAGAGTCACGGAGGGCTAGAAACCAGCAAGCATATAAGCAGCCCTATTAGCCGTAATTGTCAATTTGATGACAGCTGTTGAATGCTGAAATTAGGACCCATGGGTGGTAATCCTGAGTTGAGATGTTAACTCTTCACTCCTCTGCTTCGGCGTAGTGTTCCTGCCCTGAGTTCTAGGCTGTCTCTCCTCTAACCACCAAAGAGCTCTCAGCGCCTATGGGAAGAAGCAGCTACTGTGTGTGAAGCAGAGGAAATCCCATCATTTGAACACATTTCTTTGGCTCTTGGAAAATACTTGTGTTTCCTCTGTTCTTGCAGGAGCCTTATTTTTCCTTTGGAAATACCTTTTCCAGCCATATAGCTTGGCATGCAGGAAAGGTTGAATTATCCTGTAAGTCTGTGTTGGTCTTCATTCTGTAAAAGCAGTTTGTTTTTCTGTGGTCTTACAGATGTTTCGAGAGTGGCACCGTTACTAAGTTATCTAGCTGCCAGCCCTCTGATGTAGCACAAAAAGCCATTTTCCTTCTCTTCGTGGTTCTGGCATTGAGCTCCAGGATGGATGAGGGTTATGGTCCTGTGATCATGAGCTCTCCAGACTGGTCACTGTTAGCTTCTAGTGCTTTGGTTCCCCAAATCCCTTGGGACCCCCAGCACGTTGGCAGGGCCCAAGGCGGGCTCCGCAGGGCTCCGCACCCTCCGCTCCCTCCGCGTGTGTGGTGCAGGCCGAGCCGGCGGCCGTGTTTCCCTTCTGAGCTCACTGGATTTGCCAGAAAGCAACCTTTTCTCGTACCCGGGGTTACAAAAAGAAGTTCTGAGGTGTGCTTCAAAAGTGGTACCATCTTTCTGGTCTGATTTTCATGATTTTATCTTATTTTTTTTTCACCCGGTAGTTTTTTAAAGGCCCTGCTTAGTCAATGTACAGGGTGAGTCAGAGGCAGTTTCACCAAGGTGTAGCGATTGCTGTTTTACTAGTTGCACATTTAGAATTCAAAGGAGGCATCAGAAACACACTGCCTTTCTCCAGAGCCACTTCCTTGTACACGGAGTCTGAGCAGGGACCGCGCCAGGCATCTCCCTGTGAAGGCACCTGCCAAGGAGGATTTGACTGGAAGAACGTAGGCGAGAAAGCGAAGCCCCTCGCGCAGTCTCCGAGGGCGGGCCTGGGCGTGGCTCTCGTACAGGTGTGCTTAGGCCACACGCGATGCTTGCCTTACTTTCAAGCTCTTTGCCACAGTCCTGTTCAGTAGTGTGGGAGTCCTTTTGCAGTCCGGTGTGCATGCCGTGTGATCAGGACAGCTTCTCCACCTTACCTGGTTTCCTACCGGCGAGTAGGAAAAATAGTGAATTTACCCTAAAATGTCCAATCTGTATTTATGTACCTTGTCAGTGTTTTGCTGTTGGTTTTCTAAAAACAATCTGATCAATAAATCTTATCCAAATCTATTTGGTGCAAGGCTACCTTGATTGTCTGACGGTAAATTGTGTGTACGTGAGCTCACCTCTGTGACGGAAGCGTCGGTCCAGCCACCTCCACCGCCCCCTTCCTGACCCAGCAGGGCCGCTTTTCTCTGTAATATCTGTGAGTCATCTGTCTCCCACCGCTGCCTGCCGTGGCGCCTTCCCTCTGCTCACTGTCTGGAGCCCGTGGGCACACACAGTCCCCTCAGCAGAGCGCTGTTCTCCCCTCAGGACGTCAGCAAAAGAGTGTGTGACCCTGGGGACAGGCCAGACTTCCTTTTCCTGTCCCACCCCGCGTACTCCCCGAACCACCACTAGCCGACTTTGTATGGATGTGTCAAGACATTTCTGAAGAGCTGGAGAAGCTACAAGGGATTCGAAGGGAAAATGTGAATCTTTACACACGGAGTTCCGACCGTGTTTACGATTCAAGGGAAAAGCCCCAGGAGGAGCTCAGCCCTTCACAGGGGTCCCTTGGGGATGAAACTACAGTTCCTAGCTCTGGCCTTGGTCTTCCAGATGCTTCTTTTTTTTTTTTTTTTTTTTTTAAATAGGAAAGTCTTAAGACATTTTTTTTTAAAAGATTTTATTTATTTGTTTGACACAGAGAGAGAGAGATCACAAGTGGCAGAGAGGCAGGCAGAGACAGAGGGGGGAGGCAGGCTTCCTGCCAAGCAGAGAACCCGATGCCAGACTCGATCCCAGGACCCTGAGATCATGACCTGAGCCGAAGGCAGAGGCTTTAACCCACTAAGCCATCCAGGCGCCCTTCCAGATGCTTCTTTATCCCAAACCTCTGCTTTGTGTCGCTTCACCGTCTCCCAGTGGTGCTCTTCTGCAAGCTCTGAAGTCCGGCATCGGTGTGGACACTCCCAAGTCTGCTCACTTTTAAGGTCTCCCATCCAGAATTGTACACATGCCTCTTAGGTTTCAGTGTTTCCATCAACAAACTATTGGATTAAATATACCCTCCTAGGACTAATAATCTTAGATATTACAATATAAACCAACAAGAGGAAAACATGTGATTTCTACCCCTTAATGTATCCAGGCTCCCCAGCCCGCCTTACAGTTAATACACTGATTAGACAGAGCAGTGTTGTTTCCCTTGCTTTCTTTCTCCTACCTCCTCTGAGGTCTCCTGCCCTGAGACGTACCAGGAATAAGAAATGGACCCTATATCTTTTAGACTTTCGACCAGCCAGAGCTTTGAAACGAACTCTTGTTTGTATCTGATTCAGTTCTTAGTTAAGCCCCAGCGTGGCTTGGGTGGAAAGAGGTTTCAGTGGCTTAGTTGGTTTGGGGGGTTTTGTTCTTCCAGTTACATGGATAAAATTCTAGTTTGGCAAAATGCTGTCACTGAGCTATTATAACCGAACAGTTCTCTTGCGGTTAATCTTCTGCAGTAATTGCTTGAGGGGAGAGGACATTGATAAAACCATCCAGTTTCCACACTACCTTCAAATGAAAGGCCCAGCTTCCAGACCAGTGCAAAACCAGCAGTTGTGTGTGACGAGGGAAGTGTTCAATATTTGCACCGTCCAGTGTGAGATAGCCACTGGCTGGTCAGCGCTTCAGATGTGGTTAGTGTGAAGAACTAAATTTTTAATTCTATTTAATTTTAACTTATTTAAATGTAAACAGTCACACACGGCTAGTGGCTACCACAGCGCAGCTCTAGAAGGAGATGATCTGGAGAGCTGGGGGACCGAAGCTTAGGTCTTGGCTCTTGGCTCTTGGCTCAGTGTCACTGTGTGGCTTAACTAACGTGTCAAGTGCTTTAAAGGATGCCTGGCACATAGGAAGCACAATTAGGTATTTACTGCTACGGCTCCCTCTAGTTGCTGTTCTAGTTGTGTTTACGAAAACTTACAAAGTTAACCAGTAAGGAAACTCAGAAGACGAGACGGGAAATTGGGTGGTGATATAAGTGAGCTAAACCCTCATCTTCAAAATCTCAAATTAATAAGCAATAACCAGAAAAGTGTATTAATGAGAGGCATAAAGGAAGGTATCAAAAACAAAACAAAAAGCAGCCCAAAGAGCTAACAGTAGCAAGATGGCCTGGGAGGTGTGGCGGGCCAAAGCAGGGACTGCTGGATTTTAAAGTATGTTCATGGTTTTTTGTTCATGTTTTCCCTTTTTTCTCCTTTATAAAGCCCAAACCTTCACAGCTCTTTGGATTGAGCCCTTCTTCAGGATGCCGTGATTCTGGGTCCCTTCTGACCAAATCAGGCTATAACAAACTGGGTGATTCAAAGCGTAGGGCTGGAGTATTAGTTGTTTTTTTGTTTTTTGTTTTTTGTTGTTTTTTTTTTTAAGAGAGCAAGTGCACCTGTGCATTGGGTGGGGGGGGGGACACAAAGGGGAAGAGAGGATCTCAAGGCTCCACAGGGCTTGATCTCATGACCCTGAGATCATGACCTGAGTCAAAATCAAAAGCCAGATGCTTAATGGACTGAGCTACCCAGGTGCCTCAGGAGTATTAGTATTTTTAAGTTTTTCATTGATTAAGTCGTAGCTTTACTATTATTTGGAAATCTTTGATTTAAAAGCCAATCTTGGGACCTAGTAGGAGGAAAAGAGGCAGGGGGAGGAGAGAATTAAAAAACAAAAACACAATCTCTCAAGGTTTAGATGTGGTTTTATCCTGTTGCCCAAAGTCCATTCCTCACCATGCTGTCCATTCATAAAATCAAGCAAGAACATTACTTTAGAGGCTTTTTCTTTCCTATGTTGCACAGTGAGGTGAGAGGAGATGGAGGGCTTCTGAGTGATACACAAGAGCAGACCCGGCAAGTCCGCCCATCCTGCACAGGCCTCGGGGTCTGGCCCCAGAGTCTCAAATGGAACAGTGAGACACTTCTCAGATTCGCAAGTATCTAAGTGTGTCTGAGCTCCTGCCCAGCAGCCAGCCTAGCGATGGGTCTGGGCAGCTCTGGTAGGAAGGAAGGTGGCAGCAAGGGGCAGGCAGGGCAGTGACCAGGGCTATGGAGGACAGAAGGACAGAGACAGGTGGGAGCTCTGGCCACTTACTCTTTCAGGAGCCCACCCCAGGCCGAGTGGGCGAGCTGTCGAGCCCTAGTGCAAGTGACAGCTGTGAAAGGAAGAGAAAGCAGCTGAGGTTCCGTCTGTGCCGCCTCAGAGAGGACAGACTGGTCAGTTCACCCTGGCTGTGGCAGCCGAGGTGGCTCTCCCTGTGACTGCAACCAGGCCTACAAGATCTCCCCCACCGGACGTGAGCAGACTTCTGTGCTCTGGCCACCGCGAGGGAATACGTGCAGCCGCCGGGGTCTTGGCTCCTCCCTAAGCCTCACGCCGGAGGACAAGGCGGGGTGTGCCCGGGAACAGCCAGGATCCCATCCCGGGTCAGGGTGCTGCCACCCGCCCCCAGCTGCCCCTGCGTGGCCGACTCCCCGCCCACAACGATGGGTCACGCGCCGTCCTCAGCACCCCGGGACTGCAGGGGACGCCTGGCGGGCCGATCCCCGCTCGGCAGCCCGGGGGGCCGCTCCCCGTGAGGTGAGGCCTAGGGAGGCCCCCACCTCCGCGAAGCCCACCGAGGCTGGCCCTGCCCGCAATCGCCTCCCGCAGAACGGCCGCACCGCG
>LNAC01000049.1:2212798-2223097 GCA_002007465.1 Ailurus styani | reverse complement strand
CGAGCTCGGCCGGGAGGGGGCGCCCGGGCCCCGGCCCGAAGGCGGAAGCGCGCGGGGCGAAGGCCGGGGTCGGGGTCGGGGCCGCGGCGCGCCCGCTCGCACCCCGACTAACTGAGCACGTAGTAGGCGCCCGCGGCGGCGGGGAGCACGCCTGTCTTCAGGGAGCTTCCGAGGGCGGCGGGGCGCGGGCGCACCGTCCCAGGGAAGGCCGTCCGTTAACGGGGCGGCTGGGAGTGAGTCGGAGCTGCCGGACACGGAGAAAGAAGTTAGGGGGAGCCTCTCGGAGGCCGCGGGGAATATGCACCAGGGGCGCGAAAGCGCGCGAGGGCCAAGGTCACTAACTACACCGGGGCCGGGCATCGCGGACAAAGCCCAAACCCAGCTCCCGGAGTCTTCGGAGGGGGAAGGAGCCGGGGAGCGGGGGAGCGGGGGCCCGGGAGAAGCATGGGAGCAAGGAAGGGGAGGCAGGCCGGACGGTGATAAGGAGCTGGACAGATGGTTTGGTGTTTACTCTGAGCACTGGAAGCTGGAAGCCGGAGAGAGCACGAAGCGACCCCTCGGGCTGCCGCAGGGAGGGTGCAAGAGGAAGCAGGGCCGTCTGCTAGGAGGACCCGGCAGGGGTCCGGGCAGGGCGAGGGTGCTCGGGGCCGGGGCACAGAGCAGGGCTGGAACTCAGCCCCGGTCGCTGCCCCCCGTCGGCCGGCGCCCTTGTGCAGGGAGCAGAGGCCCCGCAAACCCGCGCGGCGGGAGAGAGGCTCCGCCAACAGCCCGCACCGGCAGGGAGGCGGCTGGGGCAGGAGAGGGCAGCAGGCTCAGGGGCAACCTGCGGCGGGGGCCGCTGCACAGGGGCCTCCCCAGCCTCCCCGCTCATCCCAGGGCCCAGAGCCTCCGTCGGCAGCCCACGCCTAGTTCGAGAGCCTCTCGGAGTGGAGCGGGAACCGCTCCGAGCCGGAATGATCTGGTTTAGAGCGGCTGCCTCTCCCCCTCCCTCTCCCCCACCCGCGCCCTCCTTCTCTTTCAGCGACTGGCTGGTTTTTGCCGCAGTCCCTGACCAAGGTAAACAGAAGAGGAGAGAGGGAAGAATGCTCGGTTTCCATGGCAACCCAGAGGGCAGTCGATATGGCTCTCGGGGATGTGCTTCAGGGGAAGAAAAGGCTCACTAGAAAAGCAAGGGGGAGACGGGCGCCTTCACCCTGCGCACTGTGAGGGATTGTTCTGGAACATGGTGAGGGCCTGGATGGAAGGAGGAGGGGACGGGAGGAGCCAGGCGCCATCAGTGCAGTGGCAGAGGAACAGGAGGGATAAGGGACACACCAGAAAAGCAGCCAGGCTCGCTGTTGCGACAGCTGTCCATCGGCTCAATCCTCACACTCAGGGAGCACAAAACGGAGATGGCAGAGGTCTCAGAACCTCCCCAAATGCACACGTGGCTGTCCCTTTCCAGAAAAATCCTTCCATGGGGCACCTTACCCAAAGGGCAGCCACTGAGGTTGGATCCAGAGCCTCAAGGCCAAAGACAGGTTTTATCTGAAACAGAGAAGCCCTCCATTCTCCAGCTGCAGAGTGGGTTTGGGAGGGGGGCACTGCTGCCCCTTCTGTGCTCCCCTCAGAGACCTCCCGGGCTCTCCCTGAACCTTCCTCAGACTCCTGGAAGAAGGCTGGTACCTCAGCGTGGCATCGTGACTGTGGAAAAGTCATCCTTCTGCTGAAGGGGTGCGTGTGACGGAATAACAACAGCTTCTGCACGGGATTATGGGCATGGTGGTTCCAGGGGGGCGCCCCCTCACCCCTCCAGAGGACAGGGGCTGTCCATTTTCACTGTCACTGTGCTGCTGCTAACTACAACTCTCCTACACACCGAGGATGACTCTCAGGAGCAACCTGTGGGCATCAGAAACCTCTTCTGTTTTCCAGGCTTCATATTAGATTCATCAGAAACTTGCTCCACCTCAGGAATTGGCCTAAAGGCTTGTGGGGGGCCTCTCACCTGTCTAGCAGGGTTGGGAGAGAATCGGGGACAGAGAGTGGTGGGAGGTGGTAAGCTTCCTGCTCCTACAAAGCAGAAAGAACCTGGCTTCAGCCCAGAGAAGCAGCAGCAACAGCAATGATTTTTGGGAAACTAGGGGAAGTGCCTCAGTTTCCCCCTGCAGACATATAGAGAATCCTGACAGTGAGGCTACAGGCCCAGTAAGTGCTCACCCACACAGTGTGCAGCCCACACCCTTCTCTTAGCACAAGCCCTCAGATGCTGTGGTCTGCCTGGGGGACGCCTTCAGGACAGGGAACACCAGTGGAAGACAGGCTTCACAGACCTGCTCTTCCCTTGCAAAACACCCAGGAGTGCCAGGTTTACTCAGCTCTTTCCATGGCCTATGGATTCCAAACTTCTGTGACCTCAACTCCTGCCACTGTGCCTTCGCTCATTCTATTCCAGCTCCCCTTTGCTGTTCCTTGACCAGGCAGGCTCCCATGTCAGGTCCGTGGCACTGGCTGTGCCCTGGAAGTCTCTCTCTCCAGTATCCACTGAGAGATTGTGGCCGATCTCTCACCTGCAGTCCTTTACTCAAATGTCAGTGAGGTGAGAGAGGCAACATGGTCTTCCCTGACCTCTTGGTTTAAAATTGTATATTGCCACCCCCACTCGTTCTCCCTCATCCTCTTCCCACAGAATGCAACACCCTCTCACTTGTCATTTCTCTTGTTTGTTGTCCAACTTCCTCTATTAGAATGGAAGTGCCAGGAGGGCCGGCGTTGTCCCTGTCCTGGGCTGGGAGGTGCACTGGCAGGAGATGGTAGGGATGGCGGTGGGGACAAGGTAGGAAGGGACCCGCCTCTTAGAACTACACAGGCTTTTCTTCTTCTTCTTCTTTTTTTTTTTTTTAAGATTTTATTTATTTATTTGACACAGAGAGAGAGATCACAAGTAGACAGAGAGGCAGGCAGAGAGAGAGGAGGAGGCAGGCTTCCTGCCAAGCAGAGAGCCCGATGTCAGACTCGATCCCAGGACCCTGAGATCATGACCTGAGCCGAAGGCAGAGGCTTTAACCCACTGAGCCACCCAGGCGTCCTACACAGGCTCTTCTCGACGCCTGCAGCCAGGAGCTCCTGTCCTTCTGCCTCACGAGGCTCCCACTGTTCGAAGTCTCCTAGAGTGAATGGGCAATAGCAGGACCTAACGGTCCGTCAGACAAACCCCCTCCCTTGCAGCATGTCGCCTTCAATTTCCTGCCTGCCTGCCTGTTTTCTGATTGACCTGATAAATTCAGGACAGCTTTTATTGCTTTTGGCAAAAAACTGCCATTAAGATTTACAGAGCCAAAAGCTGGTACAATGTAATCTTCAGAGTAATTTACACACTGAGTTTCAAAAGATGAAAAGTTAGCATTTCAGAGGTAATTTCATAGAAAGGATTATCAGATTAATCACTGTGTCAATTTAATAGTTGGTGTCTCAAGTAATTAATTAGCTTTCTTGGAGTCAGCAATGCAAAAACGGACTCTTAAGAGGAATACAAATGGCTGTGTCAGACAGTAAGTGGGTTTGGGGCAATAGATCTTGAGGGAATCCTCGTCGGAATTATCCGGCGCAGTGTCTGGCGTGGGTTCTGTGGCTCAGAGACCTAACAAAAGGAGAAAAGCTCTGGGAGCGCCCAAGTCTCTCTGAGACCCTTTGATGGAGGCTTGTTTACACCCGCGGGGTGAAGCTGCCCAGCCACATGTTGAATTGTCCTGTGACACCTGGAAAATGTGTCTAACCACGCCGTGCGTTGACAGGCTGCTCTGAAGGGAGAGCCAGGTGTGAGTTGCAGCCAGCCTGTGAAATTGCCAGTGCGTACTCGGAGCCGGAACCCAATCAGTGCAGCCGGGCCATTGGAAAGGCAGCCTCAACAGTTCCATCGCGACGAAGCACTCACCTGCTGCCACGTGCTGGGGCGAGGCTGTGTCTTCAGCGCGTGTTACGGGTTGCACTAGTCCCCCAGCCCCCCCCCAAATATGTTGCAGTCCTAACCCCTCATACCTCAGTGATCATATTCAGAGACAGGGTCTTTCCAGAGGTCATCAAGTTAAAAATGAGGTCATTGGGACAGGTCCCAATCCAGTATGACGGATATCCTTATAAAAAGAGTGTATCTGGGGGCACCTGGGTGGCTTAGTCGGTTAAGCATCTGGCTTCGGCTCAGGTCATGTTCCCAGGGTCCTGGAATCGAGCCTGGCGTCGGGCTCCCTGCTGGGCGGGAAGCCTGCTTCTCCCTCTCCCACTCCCCTGGCTTGTGTTCCCTCTCTCGCTGTGTCTCTCTCTGCCAAATAAATAGATAAATAATCTTAAAAAAAATAAAAGAGTGTATCTGAAAACCCACCCACGCACATGCAGGGAGAATGGCACGTGAACATGAAGGCAGAGAATGGGGCGATGCATCTGGAACAACAAAGATTGCCAGTCAACCACCGGAGCTGGGGGAGGAGCAGGGAACAGATGCCCCCTCGCAGCCTCAGAAGGTGCTGCTGACACCTTCCTGGATCTTGGACTTCGAGCCTTCAGAACTGCGTGATGATAAATTTCTGTTGTTTGAGCCACTTAGTCCATGGTACTTTGTTATGGCTGAATTTGGAAATAATTTAGTGGGCGCCTGGGTGGCTCAGTGGGTTAAAGCCTCTGCCTTCGGCTCAGGTCATGATCTCAGGGTCCTGGGATCGAGGCCCGCATAGGGCTCTCTGCTCAGCACGGAGCCTGCTCCCTCCTCTCTCTCTGCCTACTTGTGATCTCTCTCTCTCTCTGTGTCAAACAAATAAATAAAATCTTTTTTTAAAAAAAAGGAAATAATTTAGCAGGGTATCATGGAAAGTTGGGGGTCCTTGTTCTTAAGAAGGTTCCTGCATTTTTTGTGTTTTTAAAAGACTTTGCTTTTTTAATTTTTAATTTTTTAAAGATTTTATTTATTTATTCGACTGAGAGAGAGAGATTACAGGTAGGCAGAGAGGCAGACAGGGAGAGGAGGAAGCAGGCTCCCTGCTGAGCAGGCAGCCCGATGCAGGGCTCGCTCCCAGGACCCTGAGATCATGACCTGAGCCGAAGGCAGAGGCTTTAACCCACTGAGCCATCCAGGCGCCCCGACTTTGCTTTTGTAGAGCAGTTTTAGGTTCACAGCAAAATTGAGAAGGTACAGAGGCTTCCCACAGGTGCCCCCTTGGCCTTTCCCACTATCCGCGTCCAGCACCAGAGTTGTACCTTTGTTATGATGGATGAACCTGCGCAGAAACATGGTTACCACCGAGTCCATGGTTTACCTTCAGGCTCGCTCTCAGGGTGTGCGTTCTGTGGGTTCGGGCGGATGTCTGAAGACACGTATCCGCCATGGTGGTGTGGTCCCCAGCGCGGTCTCTTCACTCAAAACACTGTGCTCCACCTCCTCCTCCTCCTCCCCTCCTTCCAACCCCTGCGACCACGAGTCTTTTCACTGTCTCCATAGTTTTCCTCTTTCCAGAATGCCATACAGAATTTAACTACAGCCCGTAGCCTTTTCAGACTGCCTTCTTTCACTTAAATAATATGTGTTCGGGTTTCTCCCAGGTCCTTGCATGGTTTGAAAGCTCATTTCTTTTTAGTGCTGAATAATAGTCCATTGTCTGGATGTACCACCCTTTATCCATTTCCTCTATTTTTTTCTTTAAAGAAACATTTTTTTTTTTTAAACACCAGCTCAGGACAGATTTTAAAGTTATGACAAAACTGGGTGGTAGGTACAAGAATATTCTCAATACTGTCTTTTGAAGAATTAAAAAGACTCAGGTCCTTTCTCCCGGGGTTGCTGACCAGATCGGCTCCGAGCCCGGAGCTGTGGGGGCCAGTGGCCTTGGCCTGAGGAGAGCCTGCGAGGAAGAGAACAAGTTGGCAGCCCCCGGGGGCTGTGATGCCGTGTGCCCACCTGGTCCCAGCTGGCCAGGGCACCTTAGTCACAGGAGCTTTAAACAATACATGATTTTAGAGCTCAAGTGATTCTGCTTAGAATGTGATCTGCTGGGCCTTGCCTTCCTCCTCTCTAAAATGAGAAAATCCAAATTAAAATGAGAAAAATCCGTTCCCAAACTTGTGAAGATGAGACACAAGAAGATACTTGGGATGACCTGGAACGTGCCAGAACATTGACAGCTGTATGGTTAGAAACCTCCTGGGCAACTGACACCACATTTAACAGCCTGGAAGAAGTTCTGCTCCCAGATTCGGGAGCTGCACTGCCCACCCAGGTGCCACTCACTATTCACCGCGAAAGCCTCTTACTGACCTTCCGAGGGTGCCTCTCTGGGTTTTGCTTCTTGCACTTCAGGGAGGTTGCTCTTCCTTACTACTTCTTCCCACCACCGTCTGGCCACCCTAACCCCTGTAGCCTGGCGTGCCCCTGGGAGGATGATGGCCAGTTCTTTCAGAAAGGGCACTAATGGCCAACATGCCAGTGACCCCCTGAGTCTGCTTGAGGTGCCCAGCCGTTAGAAGGGGATGGAGCTTCCATGGCTATGAAAGAAGATTCTACAGGCTTCCACAGGCTGCAGAAAAGGAGTCCAAGGAGGGGAGTGAGGTGAGAGGGGGAGCCAGCCAAGTGACTCAGCGCTGCAAATGTATCCTTCAATGGGGAGATTTACCTCAGACTGCCTCTTCCTCCATGTCCCTGTTGGGGAGGAAGAGCCTGAGCCCCTGCCTCACAGCACCTCAGAGTGCAGAGCCCAAGCCCCAGGCTCCAGGTTCTATCCTGTCTACTGCGGCGTCTTCCCTGCTCCCCTTTGCCTGTTTCCCAAGGACACAGCTGGTGGAGCAAGGGCTAGTTGGCCATTGCCAGAGGAGGGTGTGTGGGAAGTTAGGGGCTGCCTCCCAGGTCTACACACTTAAGCTCCCTCTCAGTGGCAACTTGAAAGAGGGAAGTCCAGCCTGTGCCACCAGCGCTCTTCTCTCCCCTCGCCTCAACCATCAACTGCTGGGCACCTTGCCTGCCCTCTGTCTTTCCTTTGCAGATTTAAGTTTACATTCTCCCCATGACAGCGAGATGGCTCCAGGAAGAGGACCAATAAATCCTAGACCTAGACCTGGAGGAGGAATTCAACCATTTTCTTGTCTTTTCAACCCGTGTAATTTATTTCCTGCTCATAGACTCTTCCACGTTTCTTCACTGGGACCCTTCTGTGGTGCCTTGAACTGTCAACCGTTCCCAAAGATGCCATGTTGGAATTCTGGGCCTGGAATAGGGAAGAGAGGAGGGCTGGTTTGGGGTGGGAGCAGTGGGATGCAGGAAGCAGATGATATATTAGATACAAGCTGTTTGGGGGGAACAAATTTTCTTATTTGGGGAAGTAAATTTTTTGTAAACTTGGATCCTAAAATGGCGTAATTGCTCACTCTTCCCCAGGAGGGAAGTCAAGCCCAGATGGTGTGATCTGTTTCCCAGGCACTCTGGCAAGGTCACTGGAAGGGCCAGCTGGCGGCTTTCTTGTTATTGTAGAGTTATTTTATTCTTTAACATATTACTGATTAAAGTCCTTAAATCTCAAGAGGCCAGATGGAAGCCAAATAATATAGCTCTTTTGGTTTCCTTTTAATGAGATCAGGGTTGGGTGAGGACTCGGGTGGGACAGAGAGGGAGAAGCCGTCTGCTGGGTGCCCTGGGACTGGTTGTCCAGAGGGCTTGCTGAGCCGTGATTTCTTTCATCCTCTTCCCTGTTGTCAGTCCCGATTTTCCAGAAGACTCTCATAATGGTTTCTGTAGGACTTTGTGCTTCACAGGCTTCGATTAAAATTTGACTCCTCTTGGGGGTGGGGGAGACCAAGAAGCCTGCCAAGACATTTGACCTTCAAAGCCCCCAGATCCTCCTGCCCCACCTGAGGCTGCTTGGTGTGGGAATACAGAGCGGGCACCGAAGATGAGCTGTGCCCTCCCCTAGATCCTGGTGCCTGGGGACCAACAATGAGGTGCAGTGTCAGGTCCTGCTCCTTTCAGAAGACCTTTGAGCAGCCTGACAGCAGCAGGGCGCTCCCCGTTCTGCTGGGATGGAAGGGCCCAAGCCCATCGGACCTAGATCTCAACCCCGAGGAGACAAGATGGCCCCCCGCTGCCCCAGCTCAGCAGCACCCGCCTCTGCACTGGGCCTGCCAGGAGCCGCCCTGTCCTCACAGTCATCTAATGAAGGGCGCGAGGGAGGGTGGGCAGGCTGCGTGAGGGTGCTGAGGAGACGGGGCCTGGCAGAGCGCATCTCCAGTAACCCCCACGGGCCTCTGAGAGCCTCTCTGGACCCTCTCGAGGCTGTCGCCATTTTATTTAGCAAGTGGTTTAGCACCAGCTGTGTCCAGAGCCCCACGTTAGACCCTGGGACGCCAAAAGGAAACAAAAGGAACAGGAAATGTGTTCTCGAGGATATCCTAAAAGGGTCAGGAAACACAAATCTCCCCCCAAAATGGCCTGAGGACAAAACCTCCCCAGCCGGCAGTGCATATTCATGGTACATAAACCACAGAGGCTTCAAAAGCTGGGGCAGAGGGGACATAAAAAGTTTAAAAACACTAGCACGCAGGGGAGGACCGTGACCCGGGGGAGATGTTTGCGACCAAGCGTCAAGATAGGCCATCCCTTTACTCACACACACACACACACACACACACACACACACACAGGTGTGAAGGCACCTGTGCTCTCCGTGCTCCCTACAGGCAGGGTTTTCCCGGGGCAGAAGAATTTTCTGACAGACTTGTTAAAAAGTGCAGAGTATGAGGCCCCAGCAACCCTAGAGGTTCTGCTTCAGTAAATTGGGGTGGGACCAAATCTTCATTTTTAAAAAGGTCCCCAGACGGTTGTGTTGTTAGAGCCGCGGGGAACCACACTTTGGAAATCAGTCCTTTAGGACCTCAGACCAAGGCCTTCCCCTGGACCGGCCTCAGGAAGGGAACATTAAGGAAGAGATTTTCCACTGTTCTGGGACGCCTACGGGGCAGCAGCCTCCACTCCCAAAGCCTCCCCACACACAGACCACACACCACATACGTAACACCCATACATGCGTGCCACGCGCACCACACTCACTCTTGCACACACACCACAGCCGTACCTCACCCCTCCCACAGGCAGCGTACTCCACCGCACCCCACAAGCCACACACCGCACCCCACACTCCTGTCCTGAGCCCGAGTCCCGGGCAGGGGCCTATCTCGGTGACTCAAGGGAGGGCAAGCTGGCCACCCACGCCAGCGAGGCAGCCAGCAGGCGAGGGTCCGAACCACTGCTCCCACTGCACTTTTTTGTCACCAGAGACAAAGTGCGCCATTGCCTCACGCCGGTCATGGCTGCGCGGAAAGGTGAAGTCCTCTGGCTATTGTTCCTCTCCCGGCTCTGCTGCAAAAGAACCTCTTTCCTCTCCGCTGAGATTTATTGATCTCATTTTTGCAGACAGAGAACATGGATACAGGGAAGTGATCAGCCGAAGGTGAAAGCAGCGAGGCACTGCGCGTATTAAGGGTTCAATAAATTTGCTGCCTGATGTCGAAGGCGGGGAAATGACACTCAAGAGTGGTCGCTGGATCCCTTCTTCTGAGGCCTTGTGTGCTGGTCAGGGTCAGGGTCAGGTTCAGGGCCAGGGCCAGGGGCCAGGGCGAGACCTGCCTCGCCCTTCCCTCTCCTAGGTCCTAGGTCTGGCCAAGCAGAGGAGTGGCCTTCGGCTTTCAGGTCATTCAGGACACAGGACACTGTTCCCCCTACCCCCCAACTAGGGCAGAGAAGCTTCTCGGGAAAGGGGCAAACACAAGTGACCACAAGGGTGTGAAGAACAGCCTCCCTCTCGGAGCCGTGGGTTCAGCTGTGGGAAGGCTGGGCCTCGAGGAGCCCCAGGG
Organism: Ailurus styani; assembly: GCA_002007465.1. Lineage (NCBI taxonomy): Eukaryota > Metazoa > Chordata > Mammalia > Carnivora > Ailuridae > Ailurus > Ailurus styani. The sequence goes on along the minus strand of LNAC01000049.1, from coordinate 2,213,236 downwards.
ACGTAAGGAGCGGAGGCACTGCCTACTGTCCCCCTCGGCCGGTCAGCGGCTCCCGGGCCCCCTGCGGCTCCGCGAAGGGCTGCTGCCTGGGCCTCTTCCGACCGCTGGCTCCCTCGCACCCCCGGCCAGCACCCTCAGCGCCCACGTCGGGGAGGGAGACGCAGTCGACTCTGGAGGGTCTTCTAGAAGCTGGGGCCACGGCGCGCGCCTGTTCCGGCGGCCGTGGGGACCCAGGTGCCCGCAGGATGAGGGGCCCGGCGGCCCATGGTGGGGGCGAAGAGCACTTGCATTCCTTTTGCCCAGGACAGCCTGGGGCAGCGGGGAGCCAGCGACGAGGCCGGCCCGCAGCTGTCTGGGCGCCCTTCCCTCCTGCGGTGTGAGGCCCGCGGGGCGCGACGGCCCGGCTTTGTCCCCCGCTGCGGGCCGGGGCGGCGCGGC
>LNAC01000049.1:2166145-2212391 GCA_002007465.1 Ailurus styani | reverse complement strand
CGCCCCTGCTCCACGCGGCTCCGCACCGCCCTCCGCAGCCGGCCGCCTCCTGCTCCAGCTGCCGCCTGGGGCTGCGCGGCGCTCCCCGGCCCTCCCGCGCCGTCCCGGGGAGCCGAGCGCCCGGCGGCTGGGCCGTGTGTCCCGCTGTCAGTCCTCCATAGCCTCTCCGGTCTCCTGCACACGCAAGGGCACGGACCCCCAGCCCGGAGGCATCTTTGGAGAGGCAGTATCAGAGTGCAGTGGCCAGGTTCTTCGAGCCACTATTCCGCTGTGACCTGTGGCACGTCCTCTAAAAGGGGCCAAGAACAGAGTGGCCCCTGGGTTTGTCTCTGCCTCGACGGTGCAGGCCGGAAGCAGCAGCCCATTAGGCGGTGGGAGGTCCCGGGAGTGTCAGCCGTGCCAGCGGCCTGGCATCGCAGAGCCAGCCTGCGGGGGACAAACGAGTCTGTCCTGCCGCCCAGCAGTCTGAGGGCCAGGCCTCTAGAGTGGACTCTGACACCAGCGCTAAGCAGGACCCCAGGCAGTGGCCGGTCCTCTCTGGGCTTCCGGGTCTTCTGTAAAATTAGTCCAGCTGCTTGATCCCCAAGACCACTTCTAAGTTTTCTAAGCCATGACAAGGGAAAAAAAAAATCTCACCTAGAGACCGAAGGAGTCCCAAAGCAAACACCGGGGCATGTGGTGTTTCACAATTGGCAAGAGCTCCCTCCTCCTGGGGGCAGAATACGGAACTGGCTTCCCAGGCCTGCCACCTGGCCGGTTGCACAGGACTCACACTCACACGGGCCTTGTGATTCGCTTAACGCTCTGTTGTGACTGTCTTGAAATGCTTGGTAATTTTTAACAAGGGACCCCCACCACGTTTTCACATGCCCTGGGTCCCACAGGTTATGTAGCTGGTGTGACCCCCACATACTCAGAATGTTGGTCGAGGAGAAGCATTTGTGGCCGTCCCCGCCATGTTTTGGCATCTGGGATTCAGAAATGTGGAACATGGCCTTATTTCCGTGCCCGGGGACCAGGGAGAGGGTGAGCCAGTTAGGAAGCACTTGGTGAGAGTTAACTTGTTCAAGGGGACGATGAGTCCTATACCCAGTTACTGTCCTTGGAGTCAGACCCAGGGACGGCTCCGGGGGTTTGTGTGGACATCTCCTGCGGTGCCAGACCGCTGTGGTTGTCCGGTGTCCAACCCCTCCTTCTTCTGTAGTCCTGGGGTTATTAGCTGGCCATGGCCAGGATCCTGGCGAGCAAAAATTACTTTCCCCAGATTCCTCCGTAGCTTGATGTATCCACGAAATGACATACCCAAAGGGATGGATGCACCTGGAAGTGTCTGCCACCTTTCAGGAGCCTTTCTTAAGAAAGAGTTGGTATGTCCTTTCTTCTAAGTTATATATATATTAAAGATTTTATTTGACAGAGAGCGCACAAGCAGGGGGAGGGACAGAGGGAGAGGGAGAAGTAGGCTCCCACTGAACGAGGAGCCCGATGCGGGCCTCCATCCCAGGACCCTGGGACCATGACCTGAGTCCAAGGCAGACACTTAACCAACTGAGCCACCCAGGCGCACCTCCGCGCACTCCCCCCCCCCAAAGTTGTATTTTTGATCTGTATCGCAGCAGAGGAGTTTTAAATCTTTAGACGAAGATCTGGAGTCAGAAAAAATATATGCTATTTGTTATCATTTCACAATAGAAACTGACGTTAAGAGTGAATCGGCACATAGTCCACCCATCACGTTCAGTTCAGATGGGAAGATGACACTAGTGTCCCGTCTCTAAGGGGGATGCTGGTGGGGGTAAGGAGAACCTCTCGTATGTGCAGTGAAGAGCTGAGTGGGGTAAGGAAGACGGTGAGCGACAGGGCTGCCGTTTTGGGGGGCAGGAAAGGGCCCCGGGAGGTGGTATTTGAGCAGAGATCTTACAGGAAGCGGGAAACAGCTGTCAGAGATAGCTGGGAGAAGAGCATTCTAGGAAGAGGGGTAGGTTCAAGCTGTTCTGCCAAAAATGGGGACCTCTTCTGTCAAATTCACACTTCCGTTTCCAGCTATCCGTTGTCATCTCCATCGGGAGGCCCCAACAGCAGCTCACACTCCACGTGTCTAGAATTTCTCTTCTGCTACAAACCGGTTCTTCTTCCTCCTATTCCTGTTATTCGTGCCACCGTCCTCCTAATCACCCCCACTGGACTCTCGGGAGCTGTGTAGTGTGTGCCCGGTTACCGGCCGTGACCACTTTTCTTCCACAAATGCTCTCCGGTTCTTCCGCCACATCTGGAGTCCAGGCCCCGGATGACAGCCCAGCCTCCCCACGGGCCTCCCTGCCTGCGACAGCTCCAGCTTGTCATCTGTGGCACTTCATTCTCTGCTCAAAGATTTCGGAGTCTCTACTGTTAGGTCTGCAGTCCTTAGCCCCATGGCTCCGGTGTTCCTTTCCTCCGAGCCCCATCTTCCCACGTTCCTCTAAACACATCTGGGTTTGGACTCTGCACTTTTCCAAAGAGAGCGCCTCCCCTCCTGTCTTCATGGCTCCATTCCTGCCGCTTTCCTCCTCCCGCTGAAATTCAATTGCCACCTCTCCCACCTTAGCTTCCCACTCAGTGGAGACTTCTCTTCCTTTGACCTGTAAAACTCTAAAATTCTATTTGCACTGCTTCCCCTCCCCCCACCCAGAGTTTTTCAATTGTAAAAGCACCGTAACATTGGGAGGGAATTGAAAATGGAAAAACAGTCATCCACATTCCCTCTTCGAGTGAGTTCACATTTGGATATTCTGTTCTAGTTGGCGATCTGCGTGCATATTTTTCCATAATTGTAATCACAGTAGACATGTAACTTTGATCTGTTTTCCCTTCTACCCAACATTTCCCCCATCTTTTTACAGTCTTTTAAAGTTGTAGGAATTTTTAAAAGGGGTCAAAGATAAGTCCGTATGTATCTCATTCAAGGATGTATCTCAGAGAGTTGAGGTACTCTAATTTATTAAACCATTCTATCATTAAACATTTGGATGGGTTTTTTTCTTAGCTGTTGCGGCCTAGAAAATTTCTGAGGGGGGAAAAGGGTATGCTCAGTCTTCTCTGTATTCTAGCACCTAGCAAATTACCTCAAATATTTACTGGGTGGATGGATAAACCAATAAACGAATGCACCCAATGAACATCTTTAGGCAGAACTTATTTTTTCCTGGTGAATATTTTCCTAGGATAGATCTTCCTGGGATCGATGAGCCAGAGTACTCACATCATGAGGGCTGGGCACTGCACACTGGGGCAGATTGTATTTTTCAAAAATGGCATCAAGGTATGACCCATCCTACATGATGCAATGTAGGAGATCTTTCCACTGAGAGGTGGGGTCTAGGCTCCCTCCCTTTGAAAATAGTTCTCTGTAGCTGCCTTGATCAACAGGATGCAGTGGAAGAAACGCAGAACTTTCAAGTCTAGGTTACAAAAGGTTATAATATGCTTTTGTCCCTATCTCCCCCTCCCTCTCAAGATACTTGCTCTGGAATTCAGCCGCCATGTTTTGTTTGTTTTTAAGATTTTATTTATTTGTCAGAGAGAGAGAGAAAGAGAGAATACACAGGGGGAGTGGCAGGCAGAGAGGGAGGGAGAAGCAGGCTCTCTGCCGAGCAAAGAGCCAGACATGGCGCTCGATCCCAGGACCCTGGAATCATGACCTGACCCAAAGGCAGATGCTTAACGGACTAAACCACCCAGGTGTCCCTCAGACGCTATGCTATGAGGAGGCCTGGGCCACATGTGGAAGCCCCTGTGTGGGCATTCTGCTCATATTCCCAGTCAGGGCCCAGTCAATGGCCAGCCTCATCCACTAGACTTGTGAATGAACGAGTCTTAAGATGATTCAGTCTCCCAGTCCCCGTGGAGAGAGATACTAAGTGACTATTTTGTTTGGGGTTACTTTGTTATGCAGCAGGAGTGCCTTAGACACACACGCAGCCCCATGTTGTGTTCAGAAAGGGTTGCACCAATTTGTAGTGCCACCCGCAGTAGGGGAGTGTGGCAGAGTCTGGTGTGGCCAGGAGGCAGAGACTCTCACTGTGGAATAGACTGAGGCTAGCTTGGTTTCCTCATCAGAGAAAGCACATTCTCTAATCCAATTAGACACATACTTGGAAGAAACGTCACAGTGTCAGGAAACAGGATGATGGCATCCGTGACCAATCACAGTTTCCCCAGCCCTCATACCTTGCATCTACCCCGATACAGCTCTAACTGTGTCCGTCTGTAAGATGCCACCAATTTTGCATCCAACTAAGAAACTCTGGGCCGATGTGCATCTAGACGCCCCACCCCCCACCCCCCAGGCCACATACATATCATCTTTACTACTGAATCAATTTCCATAGAGCCCAACAAAGAGGAACACATAGAAATGTAGAGTGGGACCTCTGGCCTTCCTTTCTACAAGTTTAGATTTAACTGCCAACTCCTTACTGCTTTTCTTCTCTGCCACCTTCTACTTAACTAGCCAGAGAGCTCTCTACGGTCTTCAGCATGGAAAGCACATTGAAGATTCTAGTCCAAAACAAGAAAACGATTGCTTTTCAAGTAAATTCTGTCTACTTAATCCAATCATTAATCCAGTATCTCCTGAGCATCTCACATGCACCTGCCCTCAGGGACCTCAAGGAAGCCACAGTCTAACTAAGCTCCATCATTTGCAGGAGTTCCAGCTGTCTGAGAGATCTGATTTTCCTTGGGTATTTGTTCCAGCAACACCCCACTGTCGTACCTACCAGGACAGGGTCAGGAGGGCAAGCCCGTGAGAGCTGCAGATACTTCACCAACAGAAACTACTGGGAGTGAGTGGAGGGGGTATGAGTTTTGAGGTAGGAAATGGTAGTATACAGTAGAAAGACAGTAGTTTCAATGAAAAATATTTTCGCTGGCTACATAGAAAATATGTAGTGTCTCACTTTAAGAGAATCCATAATTCTAGGATATCTTCAAGTTCTATTCAAGGCACTTGATCTAAGTGCAGTCTAACCACAACTTTAAGGTAGTCAGCTCCAGGAATTTTCAAGATGGCCTAAAAGACTTTAAAGAACTCATGTAGAACATTTAACTGGAAGCAGAGCGCTGTACTGAATTCACTTTTAGGAGCAGTTAACTAACTTGAAATAGAAGCCACGGAACACCATCTCCAACTCCCAGGTTTGGGGGCTGACGGCTCTCGTTCAGACTTCCTTCTGCCAAGTCTCACGTTCATGAGTTAGCTGGGCGACGGCTCTGCCCCTCAGGCTGGCCAGGGATGATACCCCTCCTCATTAGGAACACAAGAGGCCTTTCTGTGGAGCTGGAGCTCAGTAAGGTAATGCCTGTAGTCTGGGCCAAAACTATCACAGAGCTGCCTGATTCCAGTCTACACACCATGTGTTTGAGGAAGAATCATTCCTGGCTGCTGCTCCTGAAAAAACAAGTTTTGCCCCCAACAGAGCAGATCACCACCTTCTGACTTTCCTCCTATAGGATGTAGGTCATGAAAGCAGAGTCTGATTCAGGGTTGTTATTTTTTCCTTCTAGTTTAGAAATGGGAAAGGAAGGAGAGTGTTTTCTTGGTAGACCAGAAAGCCCAGGTTTCAAGGGTACAAGGGCAGTACTGTCTGTGCTGGGGAGTGGCCAAATCTGGGCTGGGGGAAGGGAAGTGGGAGCAGGAGGCACATCCAGCTGGGCGAGGGTGGTTGGGGTGAGGCGAGGAGGGTATGTCAAGACCATGAGGATCTCATGGTCCATGAACAAGATGGCTCCTTTGCAAGGCCAAAGGGGCCATTTCCTACTTTTACACTACTGTGCTGTTTTGAGACTTAAAAAAATCTTCTTTTTAAAGAGAGAGAGCAAACATTCTTGTGACTGAACACAAGCGGGAGGAGCAGAGGGAGAGGGGGAGAGAGAGAATCTCAAGTGGCCTCCACACTAAGTGTGGGGCTCAATCTTACCACCCAGAGATCATGACCTGAGCTGAAACCAGGAGTGGGATACCCAACCCACTGTACTGCCCATTTTGAGACTTTCTAAAGCCCTATTTTTTCCTTACCCCAAACCACTGTCACTTTCAAGTTAGCTTCTCCGTGATCTCCGAATCAGAATTGAAAAGGAAATTGCCCTGCCGCAGTCAGGGACAGAGCTCAGTCCTCCCAAGCCTCAGCCCATTCAGGCTAGTGGCTCCTCCTGCCAGAGTGACTTCAGAATATTCATTTTTGCTTTGGGGACATGAAAGGATTTAACTATAGCTTTCAGTGGAAACGCGAGCAGCCACAGCAGTGTCTGGGACTGTGTGCGTGTGGCTCTGCTGTGAACTACCCCGGGCTGGGCAGCTTCCCGGGGGCACGCCAGCCTGCTCTCCATACCCATCCTGCTGCAGTGTAGTCTTCTTCCCGACCCTGACTGAGAGCCCACGACCTGTTCCCCAGGCCAGGACAGTTCGGTCAGTGCAGAAACAGAATGCCTAATCATCTTCCAGGGATCGAATTAGAGCTGTGGCTCCCAACTAATACCTGACAATCCTCTCGACTCTGCAGAAAGCCACCGGCATACCCAGGGAGATGTCACCAGGGCCCAGGAAGCACGGGGGCTGGAAGTGCAAACCCCTCATTACAAGGGGGCAGACGAGGCCTCCACAGGCCGGCCCTTCTCCAAAGCTTTCTGGCCAGAGAAGCCAGCCCTCTGCCGCTTATCCTCAAGCACCTTTGCCCGCTACCCACAGTCTGGGGGAGCTGAGGTTGAAGCCCCCCCCCCCCCGCCCTGCCTGAGGGAGGAGTGGACCCCGTGGCACTTGGAACAATGTGCCGCTAAGTGCAGCAGCCTCACCCCAGCTCACAAAGGAAGACACCCCCCCCCCACCACCCCCGGGACAGGGAATCAGCCGGGTCATTCCCCTCACACCCCGCTCAGGCATGGCCCTCGCTACTGTCCAGTCCTGGGGCTGCTTCCTTCTCCCCAGGTCTCAGCATGGGAGGAAAGCCAGTGCGCTCGGCTGCTTGAAAGCTGTCCTTTGAAGAGGAGAATGCAAGCCTTTCCCCAAAGGTAGCTTTAGCCATTGTCAAGTCCTCTTGAGCAGCAGGACAGCCTGGACTAGTAAAAAAACTCCGTTCTTTCAGGAGGATGAGAAAAAAGATGAGGATGCACTGCTAGACGAAAAGTCACTTCTGAATCTATTCACGTGGCTGCTCAGTGCCAGAAAAGGGGCACAGATCCAATCGCCCTGGGGGAGAAATGACTGCCAGCTGGAGTGGTCAGGACTAGCTCCAAAAAATTGCAGGTTTAATCAGAGTGAAGTCTCCAGGCAGGGGCAGCCCGTGGCAGGGGAGGGCCTTCCCCAGGGAGCGATCAGGACGAGCAGGAGGCGGTGTGCGGAGAGCCGGGCAGGGGTGGCCTGCCCCGGCTGGTGCCAAGATCTGCGAGGGTAAGGCTAGCTTGGGGCCAGATTGTGGGGGGCTTTAAATGTCAGGCTAAGGAATTGATCAGGGGACTGAAATGATCAAACAGGTGTTTTAGGAAGATGAATCTGAAGAGAATGTGCAGGATGAATTGGAAAGTCTGGAAGCGCGGCAACAATTAGGAAGCTGTGAGATTAATTAGGCTGTTGTAGTGGTCCTGTGTGAGTTGATAAGGGTGTAAATGAGCACACTGGCAGCAGAAACGGAAGGGGACAGCTGCAAGAGACATTGTTAAGAAAGAATGGATGAGGTTTGCTGCCTGATTGGACTGGGGACCCAGGGAGCTCAAGGAATCAAGGTGACACCAGAGTTTTAAGCGTGGGCAACCAGCAGTACAATGAACAGAAAAAGGGAGGTTAGAAGAGCGAGCTGGTTTCAGCAGATGTGAATTCTGTTCCAGCCACAGAGAGTCTGCACGACATCCAAGTGGAAACGTCTGACAGGTCAAAGGAGACACACCACCGGAGCTCAGGAGAGACGTTAGGGCTGCTGCTGAATTTGGGAATCAAATGAGAGGTGACAAATGAAGTTGGGGAGTGAATGAGATCTCTGAGGAAAAGCAGAGATGGTGAAACAGAGGACCAAAACTGACCTTTGAGGAATGTCCTTTGGAAAGGATTTCTATTCCAAAGCTGAGTTTAGAAGTGCCACCCACAAGCCACTCGTCTTCATTATTGAAATATCAGTGCAAAGTGTTTCATATAGCAGTTTGCAAAAGCCGAGCAACAGAGCATTGTCTCAGTGGGAACTAAATGATAAACACCTAGGTATGCTCCTAAAACAAATTTGCCTGAAGAAAAGGCTGATATTCATAGAGGAAGAAAAGAATAAATGATACAGTGAACATAATCTAAAAGATTGGTGGAGTTGATCCCACAAGGATGAGTCAAGCAATGAAAAAAAAAAACTTGTGAAAAATTATCCTATAAATAACATTTAATTAGAGAAAGGTAGATATTTACTCATTTTAACACAGAGACCAAAGAAAATTTACCATATTTCCAGTGCACTGTCTTCCTAAAGTGTGAATTCCAACTAATTCATCAAAGTATTTTTAATAAAGGCCATATTAAAATATAAGCTGGCTAACTAGACTGTAGTAACCCACACTAGACTCACAGTAGGCAAACAAAACAGGTTTTCTTTTTTAGTGTGGATCTCTAGTCTTTTCGCATGTCGATTTCCCACATATGGTATTTTCTTGACAGTCACTTATAAAATAAAACATTATAGTTTTAAATTTTTGGACTAAAAGCTGCCTTAAGTCGTATAAAGAAAAAAAAAAACATTTTGTCTTATGTGTTACTAAATTTTTTCTCCTTATTCCCTGTAATAAAGAATATGCAACTGAGCAGTTTACCAGTATAACAAGTGTTCTTCCATGACACCTTCAATAACTTTTGAAATAGTACTTAGATTTTGATATGTTCTTATATTCAACATGTTTAGTTGATATTTTCTTCTAAAATATCATAGCATACAATTTAACATCAAAAGCAGTTCAACTTCCTTTCCTTTGGATGTAAGACCTTTATAAAACAGGAACAACTTTTTGAAAAACAGAATTCACAAATTATTAAAAATGGGCTACATATACAGGCCCAACAGGCAGTTACTCAGAAGGTACTGGTTTTAGTTGTTTTCAGGTTTACATATGTGACAGAAACAGTCTCTCATAATATGTCAAACCAGAAAACAAATGCAACTGCTTGCTAGCTTTAGAGATACTATATACAAATATATATATAAAAAAACAGTCAAGCTTAAAACTTACAAACTTAGTCACTTCTTACTCTCCAGATATTCTGAACATATCTAAAAATTTTAAACAGATACTGTATGATCTTAGAGAACTCTTAAAATAATACAATATTATGGAAGAGTCAAATTGAGTTATTAAAACCAAAGCAGCTGTTTCTCGATGTCTTCAAGCCTTTAACCAAAGACCCAAACAGTTTAACTCTATCAGTTAACATTTACAATACAAGAGCTGACTTTTTAAAATGCCAATACTATTAAACCTCTTTCAATGATACTTAAAAATACACGTAGACTAATACATTACTGAGAAGTTTTATCTCATTTCTTTAAATATGGGCCATGGGCTGACTTGTAGAACAGTAAGTACAGAGATAAAAAAGCTGAATTAGCAATTTCTTTGTTTCTTTTCAAGTATTTACACCAAATAATAGAACTGAAAAAACTATTTTTGCAGGGACAAATTAGAGGGATGATTCTCATTTGTAGGTTACAATGAAAACGGACTCAAATTTCTTAATGAAGGGGAAATTGCACTGTTTTGGGTCAACAAATATCTGACGGATTGCAGTTCTACAGGCAACTGAAAAATCTGAAAGGTAACAAAAAAGTAAAAGTAATGTCTTTTGATGTAGAAGATTTAGGACATACTTTTACAAGGAAGTTTCATAATAGCTAATTTTTTGTTAAATCTAAAGCGTCTGTAACACACACATATGTATCTTATTTCAAAAGAGGAAGTGACTCAGAGATGCTTAGATTCAACTTCTGGTTCAATCAAATAAAAGTCCAAATGTTTGGAATTAAATGACCCACTACTCGCCAAAAATCCACAAAATATTCACACCGGACAGACCAAGATTAACTCTCCTATGAAAAAAAAAAAAGAGGTTTTAGTGGAACTGATTGCAAAGCATGTAAGGCCTTTTCTTGAATAATGAAAACAAGAGTCTTGACAAGGAACATATATTTAATCAATGACATTTAATGCTATTCTGTAACAAGTTATGTTACATATGGTTTATCAGGTGAACCCTAGTAATAGTGATTGCTTTCTTAACTGTGCTTAAAACCCAAATTTAGAACAAATGGATTTATGGGGTGTGGAAAACTAATTCTTTGGTTGATCTCAATAACTATTACATCAGATAGAGTTAACCAAATAATTTTAGCAAATAAGATGAAAGTATCAATTAAAATTTTAAAATAGAGGATATAGGGATGCTAGGCCTCTTAGAGAATGTTACCTACTTACCTAATTCAACTTGAGCTAGGGGTTTACTAATTATTATGGATGCTTTAGTGAATCTGTATATGGGAACTTAACCCTACTGTATATATAACAAAAAGAAAAATCTACTTCTACTCCACAGAGTACTACACCATATTCAAAGTACAAAGGGAAGAGAGGGCTGTAAGCTAAATTACTCATCTAACAAAATAAGAAACCAACCCCCAATGTCTCAAACTGAAGAATCAAGAGAGAGCTACATGCCTCTATTATGTGGAACCATGATAGTAGTGTTAGAAGAAAAGGCTAAATGAGTTTAAAGTGGTTGCCTTTAGCGGGCTTGGGGAACACAGGGAACTGCTCAATTCTGTCATGAACTTTATAGCACTACAGAACTTTTAAAATTATAAGTAGTTGTTAATTTTGATTAACAAATTTAAAAATACATGTATATTACAAAAATGCCCTTCAAAAAAGGTAATTTCTATATTAACTGGTTTTTCCGATTTCTTCAAAACTGCATATGCTAGGGGTGCCTGGCTGGCTCAGTCAGTGGAGCAGCATGTGACTCTGGATCTCAGAGTTGTGAGTCTGAGTACCATGTTGGGTGTAGAGACTGCTTAAAAAAAAAAAAAATCTTAAAAAAAACCCCAAACCTGCAAATGATAAACTTCAATTTGATAGAAAGAAATGCTGTTTTAATTTTGGCTTGGTTGTATATAAGGCTAAAACATCTTTTCATGTTTATTAGCCATTTACAGAACACTTTTCTGTGAAAGTCTTTCAGGCTATGACCATTTCCTGTTTTTCTTTTCTAAGGAATTTATTTTGTTATTATTTTTAAAAAATATTTTACTTATTCATTTGAGAAAGAGAGATACAGAGAGAGTGAGTGAGCGAGTGTACAAACAAGCAGGGGGAGTGGCAGAGGGAGAGGGAGAAGCAGGCCCTCCGTTGAGCAGAGAGCCCGATGTAGGGCTCATTCAGAGATTATGACCTGAGCCAAAAGGAGACACTCAACCATCTGAGCCACCCAGGCACTTCTCTAATAAATTTATATATGCTCTTTATATATGATGGATATTAGCTTGGATTTGCTATATGTATTCCGACCATAATATTTTGTCTCAGTTTGTCATTTAGCTTTAAGATTTATTTATGGTTTATCTGCTGAACAGAACACTTAAATTACTGTGCAGTCAATTCTGTCTAGATTTTTTCTCCCTTTGGAAGTAAAACATTCATCTCATTCCAGTAACTGCACAAATATCTGGCATCGAATTGATAATGTATTTGGATCAATCTGCTGTTTTATGGGCATGATTCCAAATGGACTATATTTGAGCTCCTTGCTTACTTCCTTTAAGTTATAGGATAGTTGTTTTTAACCATTTGATTGTTTCAGAATGTGTTAAAAAGATTAATCAATCATATTTAAAAAATTAATTTCAAAGCTTCTCTTCCCTTGGTTAAGAAAAAAAATCTCAAATAAATAAAACATGTATTAGTTTTAATCTAAGATGCTTCTTTCCCACATGTAAGTTACTCATTAAGAGAATATAAGCACTTCAAAAATTTTATCAGTTCTTTTTGGCCTCTGAGTAAATTATTACCCACTAAGTACTTCTTTTTTTTTTTTTTTTTTTTTTAGGATTTATTGATTTACTTGAGAGAGGGAGAGAGAGAGCAGTGGAAGAGGGAGAGGGAATCTTCAAGCAGACTCCCCGCTGAGCATGCAGCCCAATGTGACATGGAGCTTGATCCCACATCTATGAGATCATGAACTGAGCAGAAACCAAGAGTTGGATGCTTAACCGACTGAGCCATGCAGGCGCCCTCCTTAAGTACTTTTAGTTTAGTTTATTTTAAATAAGCTCTATGCCCAACATGGGATTTGAACTCACAACCCTGTGATCAAGTGCCACATACTTGGGATGCCTGGATGGCTCAGTCAGTTAAGCACATGCCTTTGGCTTAGGTCATGGGATCGAGTCCTACATCGGGCTCCTTGCTCAGTGGGGAGCCTGCTTCTCCCTCTGCCTGCTGTTCCCCCTTTGTGCTGTCTAACAAGTAAATAAATAAAATCTTAAAAAAAAAAAAAAAAAAGGAGTTGCACGCTCTACTGACTGAGCCAGCCTGGAGTCCCCATAATTTAAAATTTTCTAAAGACACCTTAAAAATTTTATAAAAAGTAAAAAAAAAAAAAAAAAAAAGAGGTGAAATTAATATTAATTAATTCAGTAATATATTTCATTTAACACAGTATGTCCAACATATTAATTCAACACAGGCAATGTACACAATTATTAAAGAGATCTTTTTTTTTTTTGGTCTTCAAATTCTAGTCTATATATATTTTACACTTATAATACATCTTAATTCAGATTAGTCATGTTTCAAATGCTCAATGCCACATGTGGCTGGTGGCTACTTTATTAGACAATGCAGTTCTAGAACATGTATAAAACAGGATGCCTAAACAAAAGTGAAAAGAGGCACGCATACCAGAACTGGAGTGGACCCTAGATGTTTTCCACTACGTGCTTTTCTCTTCACATTATCTTGATCTAAGGTTTCTCGACTCTCTGACTTTGCTAATATTATCAGATTTCCCTAGCTTTACCTGCAGTCCTGTTCCTTCAAAATATTTGATACGCTAAAATTTTGAATCACCAAAAGAACCATACAACAATTTTTAATTTAATGGCATGTGAGCTTCATTACTACATATTTAGAATAACAAAGTAAACAATTTCAACTGACCATTTTCCCATCCTGGTTAACAGTAATATGGAATGGGTACTGATTCAGTCTCTCTGGAAATATAAAACATTTTGCAGAAGGCTTTGTGTCTGATTTGGGATGGCTTTTGTTTTGTTTTTAAATTTTAAAGTGAGCCTGACACAGATCTCAGAGTTGCTCCTCTCAGGGACACAACTGAAAAGCCAATGACGTGGTCCAACGGCCTCTTCACCAACAGGGAAATGGAGGTTGGTGAGGAAAGAAGGGACCTAGGTGCCCAAGAGAGTGGAACTGGTTAGTGACAGGGCTGGGCTTACACCAGAAGCCCAATCTCTTGTTCAGTCCACAATGCTGCCTTCCGTAGAATGTTAACATAGGAAGAAAAACAGTAAATAAATTAAGTACTTGTATTTTTAAAGCATTTGTACTTACCCAAGCATTCCTGACTCTTTGGTCTTTATGATGTAGAGGAACATTAACAATGTATGAAACATATTATTTCGGCCCTGGAACAAAAAGACAGCAAGATTTAAACCAAGCCAAACAAAAAATTATGCAAACCAAACAAAAAGATAAATGCAGATCCTATCAATTCACATTCTACTAACTCAGAATTCTGTGTAATTCAGACTTTTATTTGCATGGATTTGGACAGAAATTTCAATGGTCCAAAATATTAACGCTTGCAAAGCTGAAACGTTAAACTTGAAAAAAAGGAAATTAATATTCACTCCTAGGAATCTGACGGAGAACACAATTTATGATCATAGGCAACGTAAAATTTCTTAGTAAAGAAGTTGGTAGAACTGGTAGAAGCTGCAGAACTGATGTTTGCAGTCAAGAGTAAAATGCCTGAATAGAAATGTAAACTGGTACAATAATCTTTTGTATAAAGTAGTTTGAAAATGTACTTTAAAAGCCTTGAAAATATTCTGTAACCTAGAATTCTACTTTTGAACTTTAAGCTAACAAAATTACCCAAAATGCAGATAACTATATCTATAAAGATGAATACTCAGCAGTGTTTATGATAATGAAGAATTAGAACATCCAAAATGTCCAATAGTAGGGGAATGATTGAATAAATTATGTTATAATCTTACGATAAACTTTTTTACAGCCATTAAAAAGTGTTTCTATGGAAGCTTTTTAATGGGATGGAAAATTATGGTTTTTTAAGGTAATTAAGAAGTTAATTTTTTAAAAGGAAATAAAATTACATAAATATGATTTCAACCCGCAAAGTAGCACAAAGACCAAAATGAAATTTACCAAAAGCAATACACCAAAAATGTTAACAATAGCTGCCTTCAAGTAATGGAATAATGAGTGATCTTTCTTCTTTTTCTTTATACTTTCCCAAATAAGCATATATTACTTTTATAGTTAAAAAAAGGGATAGTTAAGAAACACATTTTCCCTAATTTAAAAAATTTACCTATTCCATAAACAAAAGACTCTAATTTAAAAAATATTATTAAAGCAGGTCATCCGTGACACTCTGTTAATAGCAATTTCTACATTTAGAAGTACCTTTGGAAGATTGTAGACATGACGCTGGTAGATTAGCTCATAATGTGGAGGGTTGATAGCACTCTGATAAATGCAAAACACATTCTCATTTGTCACATCTGTAAAGAAAATATGCTACATTTAAAAAAAAGCCAACCTCTCTCTATATCTCATATGAAAATCTCAATTTACTCTTTTAGGAAGTTTATACCTGGTTTATTTGGTGTCTGAACAAAGTGCTGAGAGGTAAATGTTTTTCCGTCTGGGTACTTAGGATGTGGAGGTAATCTGGAATCAAGGTAGGTGCAAAATACATGCATGATGATCTGAAGATGAGAAAACAATTTTTCAAAATCAGCATGAAAATCTATCATGGCTTTAAGGTTTTGTTTATAATGACTCCAATTTTTAAACTCTTCCCTAAAGAGAGAACTAGCAAAAATGCTTTCAAGTGGTTACATCTATAAGATGAAATCTTGTGAAGATTTCATAAAATGAAAAGAGAAAAGCAAGACATTACCAGTTTTCTGTTAAGTGGATCATTCATACCTACATAGTTAACAAAAAACCAAGATAAAAATACACATACATTCTCAATTCGAGTATCAGCATTTGAAACTTCATTTTTATATCTAAGTCATTATTAAAACAATAAAGAACATGATTGTTGAAAAACTGAGAGTTGAAAAACTCTTAAATGCTCAAAAACATTATACTCTTTGATTTCAACAATCTTAATTCTAGGAAACTTTTTTTTTTCTTAAAGAGAGCATGAGTGTTGGAGTGGAGGGAGCAGAGGAAGAAAGAATTTTAAGCAGGCTCCACTCCCAGAATCCTACGGCTGATCTTAGGACCTTGAGGAGATCATCACCTGAGCTGAAATCAGGAGTCAGAGGCTAACCCGACTGAGCCATCCATGCTCCCCTAGGAATCTTTCTTAAAGCCATAATTCCAAATAAGAAAAAAATATGCATCAAGATATTTCTTGCAGTATTATTTAAAAAGAAACTAAGTAATTCTCAAGCTTTTGGCTCCAATATAGAACAGTTAATTGAGTGTGTGTAGTAATGAAAAAAATACTTAATACTGCAAAAGTTAAAAAAGAATACAAAATTTTATGTGGTGTGGGATGATTACAACTATGATAAAAACATTAAAAAATGTGCAATATAAGTAAACAGAAGAAAAGAAAAGACACCAAAATATTAACAGTGGTTAAGATGTTGGTACAATTTAAAATTTTTATTTCTACCTTAGTTTCTAAATTCTTTTTTTTTTTTTAAAGATTTTATTTATTTATTTGACACACAGAGAGATCAGATCACAAGTAGGCAGAGAGGCAGGCAGAGAGAGAGAGGAGGAAGCAGGCTCCCCGCCGAGCAGGGAGCCTGATGTGGGCCTCGATCCCAGGACCCTGAGATCATGACCTGAGCCGAAAGCAGAGGCTTTAACCCACTGAGCCACCCAGGCGCCCTCTAAATTCTTTTTAATACTTATTTTTGTAATGGAAAAATAAAAGTACATAAGTCCAATAACATGGAAAAATGTTAAACCAAAAATAAATAAATAAATAAATAAAAGTAGGGACTTACAGCAGAATCAGTGGGCAGGTCTGTATCCCACTTGCGTCCTTTGAAGTCTCCACCTCTATTCCATCGAAATGAACTCATACAGCCTCCCTGAGAAAGTTCTAGAGCAACAAGGATGAAATTTTAAAAAAGAAAGAAAAAAGGCAAAGGGAGCCTATCGTAAGAAAAGCATATCATCTTTAAAAACCTGATGAAAACTCCCAAACATAAAGAAATACAAGGCATAAAAGATTAACTTACACATTACCATGAAGAAAGAAGAATTAGACAAACCCAAAATGTGGCATAAAACTATCATTCAGGGGCGCCTGGGTGGCTCAGTGGGTTAATGCCTCTGCTTTCAGCTCAGGTCATGATCTCAGGGTCCTGGGATCGAGGCCCGCATCGGGCTCCCTGCTCGGCGGGGAGCCTGCTTCCCCCCCCCTCTCTCTCTGCCTGCCTCTCTGCCTCCTTGTGATCTCTCTCCCTCTGTGAAATAAATAAATAAAATCTTAAAAAAAAAAAAAAACTATCATTCAGGATTCTTAATAAAGTCAGTGTCATGTAGGGAAAAAAGGTGGGGCAGAACTGTTCTGGAGAAAGTGACCAAAGAAAGATAAAACAACATACAACATATGTGAACCTATACTCTATTCTGGTTGGAAAAAGAGGGTATGTAACATCCTTTGGACAACTGGGAAATCTGAATATGAACTGTGTATTAGATGATATTATAGAAATATTGCTAATTTTAGGGCTAATTTTAGTTGTGTCTAATTTTATGAATATTTGAATTCGCCTTATAATAAAAAGTTTCTTAAAGGTCATGATAAATAATTATTCATGAACCCCAGTCCAAACCTAGGGAAGACAGGGGGCACCATAAGGTTTTCAAATTAAAATTTATGATAAATCTGAAGAGTGAAATACTATTTCTAAAACTTTTTTTAGTGATGAGAACATTTTACAGTTTATCCAAATAGAAGCAGGGAAGCATAAAGAGTGTGGGAATATCAGGGAGGCTAAATTTCCTGATTATCAGGTCAGTCTCCTCAGAAGATCACATTTCCCTCCAATAATCTGGACATAACAGAAATACCAAGAAGCAACATATTAAATATGAATTATAAGAATTTAAAGTAGGTTCAGCATGTTGAAACTATAATTCTTGGTAGTTAAGGAGTAAAAAATGAGTGAAATATTTACTTGAGCCCATGTAGCTAATATTTAAGTTTCCCTATACAGAATAAAATTAATATATTCAAGACTAACTACAGCATTTTGACAATTCCTTTATTTATTTATTTGACAGAGAGAGAGAGAGAGAGAGAAAGAGAGTGAGCACACAAGCAAGGGGATCTGCATGTGGGGGAGAGGGAGAAGCAGGCTCCCCGCAGGGCTGGGAGCCTGATGTGGGGCTAGGTCCCAAGACCCTGAGATCATGACCTGAGCCAAAGGCAGATGCTTAACCAACTGAGCCACCAAGGTGCCCCATTTTGACAATTCTTTTTTTTTTTTTTTTTTTTTTTTTTTAAGATTTTATTTATTCATNTATTTAATTTTTTTTTAAGATTTTATTTATTCATTTGACACAGAGAGAGAGATTACAAGTAGGCAGAGAGGCAGGCAGAGAGAGAGGAGAGAGGAGGAAGCAGGCTCCCTGCTGAGCAGAGAGCCCGACGTGGGCCTCGATCCCAGGACCCTGGGATCATGACCTGAGCCGAAGGCAGCGGCTTTAACCCACTGAGCCACCCAGGCGCCCCCATTTTGACAATTCTTAAGCATATGAAATATAAAAACCAATAGTTGTTCAAGTATAAGCCTTAATTAAGCCATAATTAAACATATATTTATAAAATAGAAGATACTACTGGTAATATTTAAAAAATTTTTTTTCCTTGTTACTTTTGTTTTGAAAGAGAGAGAGAAAGAGTATGTGTGAGATGGAGGGGAGGGGCAGCAGAAGAGGGAGGGAGGGAATCTAAGCAGCCTCCACACCCAGTGCAGAACCGGATGCGGGCCTTGATCTCAACGACTGTGAGATCCTGACCTGAGCCGAAACCAACAGTCACCACTGAGCCACCCAGGCACCCCTCCTTGTTACTTTTATTTATAAAATCTCGAAGTAGTGAAATTTTTTCCTCTTCAAATTACTAGTTACCTTTGATCCTTTCAAACAAGTATTCCTGATTTGGTGTAAGGTCCAGATACTGCACAATTGTGTTCAAAGTTGGAATGAGAGGAGCTTTGACCAGAGCAGCTTGTTTCAAGCTAGTAATACTAGCCTCTGTTAAAAATAAAACACACAGGACAGATTATTCTTCATGTGGGTCTCTAAAAGAACTTAAAATGCTCTTTCCTCAATAGATGTTGAAGGAATAAATGAAAGCAATAATAGTTTAACAATTTGCATTATCTACTTTACTTAGAATTTCTTTTTATCATTTCTGGCACAGTGGCCAGATTTATAAGCACAGATACCACATCCACACACACACACTCCAAAAGCAGCAGCCAAATCCATGCTGACAAATCTATAAACGGCTAATACACAAAATATTTTTGTGGGATACGCACAGACATACATGAGAGATTTCAAAATCAGGCTGAGTTAAAAGTTGCCTGTTATGCCACTGATAAGCAGAAACTTTTAATGACAGTGAATTCTCTTATCATGAAAGACGTCTATACGAAGAAATTTTCAGAATGTCTAACCTTACTAGTAATACTCAATGCTGGGAAAAAGGCATTCTTCTGTGTAACATGGTTGCTGAGCATAAACTGATAAAAGCCTTTTTAAAGGGTGATGTACGTCAAAGGCCTTAATGTATTTATTCCTATTGAACTAACTCCACTTCTAAGAAATTATCCCTAAGAAATAATTAAAAACGTACACAAAGATTTAGATAAAAGGATATTTACTCACAGTATTACTAGTAACAGGAAAGGGCAAAAGCCCTACATTTCAGATAATAAAGATCACTTAAAAACAACATATCACACACACACAAAAGAAATACAATCTAGCCACAAAAACAGTACTGGAGAATATTTAACAAAATAGAAAAATTGGGTGAAAGTAGGCAACAAAACAGTATGACCCCAATTTAATTAAAAATATGTACATACGGGGCGCCTGGGTGGCTCAGTCCTTAAGCATATGCCTCTGGCTCAGGTCATGATCCCGGGGTTCTGGGATCAAGCCCCACATGGGGCTCCCCACTCCGTGGGAAGCCTGCTTCTCCCTCCCCCTTTCCCCCTGCTTGTGTCCCTCTCTCACTGTTTCTCTGTCAACTAAATAAATAAAATCTTAAAAAAAAAGTACATATATGTCCCATATTCCCTCAACTCCTAAATATATACTTTTAAAGTTTTAATGTTCTTAAATTATGGTGTCACATACAATTGAGAGAGATATATATACACTAACATATTTATTATATATATATATACACTAAAATATGTATTTATACCAACATTAAATATAAGTATGTAACTATATATTTATTAGTTTAGTTATACATATAGTATACACACACACAGACATATAGTTAGTACTATAACCAAAAATAACAACGGACTGTGACTTAAAATTGATAGTGATTTATCTCTGGAAGCAGAATTTTGGGTAATATTCTTCTTTGTGTACTTCTGTCTCTACTTCTAGCCTCTCTACAATGAACATAATATATACTGCGTTTCTGGTCACAAAGCAATGTAATTCTTTTCAAAAAACATATCACACTGGTAAAATGTGGAAAATACACATTTTAATAGCTTCCCCTCTCCCCATTTTTACAGCTTTTAAAGAAAGCTCAAAGAGGACAGGCACTGGTTCAAATAACATTACCAAGATCTAGAAACTAACCATTCTGGACTTTGGGGTTAAAGAGCTCTGGCTTCAATTCTCCGTTCTGTGACCCTAGGCAAGTTACCTAAGCTCTGTGTGTCTTAGCCTCATCTACAAATGGGACACTAACAGCTAGCTTTCAAGGCTAATGTGAGGGTGTATAAATTACATAGGAAGCATTCTGAACTCAATAAATAGATACCTTTGGGATATACAATTCTACTCTTAGTTGAGAGGATAAAGTTGATTAAAAGACATGCAAAATAAGTAGAAAATACTAATGTGCAATCCAAAGCACTTAAGTATTTCAAAGAGAAATTTATCCTCTAGAAAGAGGTCGTTGACGGGCGCCTGGGTGGCTCAGTGGGTTNCAGGTCATGATCTCAGGGTCCTGGGATCGAGGCCCACATCGGGCTCTCTGCTCAGCGGGGAGCCTGCTTCCTCCTCTCTCCTCTCTCTCTGCCTGCCTCTCTGCCTACTTGTAATCTCTCTCTCTGTGTCAAATGAATAAATAAAATCTTTAAAAAAAAAAAAAAAAGAGGTCGTTGACTATGATATTCCTTATTTATTTTGAAATCTAATTACTTAACACTAAATAAATTATGGTATATATATTTTAGGCAAACTGTATGGAACCTTTTTTTTTTTTTTTAAAGATTTTATTTATTTATTTCACAGCGGGAGAGAGATCACAAGGAGGCAGAGAGGCAGGCAGAGAGAGAGGGGGAAGCAGGCTCCCTGCTGAGCAGAGAGCCCGATGCGGGCCTCGATCCCAGGACCCTGAGATCATGACCTGAGCCGAAAGCAGAGGCTTTAACCCACTGAGCCACCCAGGCGCCCAACTATATGGAACCTTAACAGTTTCATTCTTTTGCAGGTAAGAGAGTTGAAAATAGGTGATTTTATATTAGCATTATTACATATTCTTTATGCTTTGTGCAACTTTGGAATTAATATCTGATAAGGGACTTGTATCTAGAATATATAAAGAACACCACAATGATAAAAAAAGACAAATGATCCAATTTAAAAATGGTAAAGGATCTGAAAAGATATTACTCCTAAGAAGATATATGAACGGTCAATAAGCGCATGAAAAGATGCTCAACATCAGTAGCCATCAGGAAAATGCAAATCAAAACCACAATAAGAAACTATTTCATACCCATCAGAACAACTATCATAAAAAGGACAGATAAGTATTGGTGAAGATGTGAGAAACTGACACCCTCATACATTGTTGGTGGGAATGTAAAATGGTGCAGCTGCTTTAGAAGAGTCTGCTGTTCCTCAGAAGGTAAACATGGAGTTACCATTTGGCTCAGCCATTTTACTCCTAGAGAAATTAAAACATGTCTACACAAACACCTGTATACAACTGGTCATAACAGCATTATTCATAGTAGCCAGAAAGTGAAAACAACCCAAATGTCAATCAACTCATAAATGGGTAAACAAAATGCAATAAATCAATATAACAGGATATTATCTGATAATAAAAAGAAACAAAGTACCGATAAATGTTGTAACATGGATGAACGTTGAAAACATACCAGGTAAAAGCAGCCAGTCGCAAATGACAACAGACTGTATGATTCCATTTATGTGAAATATTCAGAATGGGTCTGTCTAAACTGGTAGTTGCCTTGAGCTGGGGAATGGGTAATGGGGGAAACAGGGTACATGGGGTTTCTTTTCTGGGTGATGAGATACTCTAAAACTGATTGTGGTTGCACAACCCAAACCTCTAAACTGTGCACTTTAAATGGGTGAACTGTACGGTAAGTAAATTCTATTTCAATAAAACTTGTATTAGAAAATACATATATTAGAGACATTTAATATGTCTCTAGAGTTTTGTCTTCATCTCAAGATAACAAAAAAGTTGTTAAATAGCCCAGGACAAAAAGAAAATTTCTACTTGGCAAATTCAATGACGGTAAATCAATTGTTGGGCTCTATTTTCACATACCTCCTATCTGAAGCTCAGGACAGCCCATTCGTCTCATCTGTGTGCTGACAGACTCGACCTCTTGTACCAGGGGCACTAATATTGTCTCATTGATCCACTAGGAAGAAACGAGGCAAAGATTTTACACACATAATTCCACGGCATTTCTCAAATAATTATTTTCATGAAATGCTAAGAATATTTTTACTGTCTTCTACTTGAATAGTAACAGAGTATAATAAAAGAGAATGAAGCAGCAGCTGCTGGAGTCCAGAGAGTTAAGTAAGCAAGCTAGCTGAGTGTTAAGTAAGTCATCATCTTAAAGCACATAGGTCTGCTTACTGCTAAAGAGAATACAAAAATTTCACTTATACGTTAAGTTTTTTTTTTTTAAGATTTATTTATTCAATTGACAGAGAGCACAAGTGCGAGGGACAGAGAGAGAGAGAGAGAGAGAGAGAGAGAGAGAAGGAATCCCAAGCAGATTCTGCACTGAGTGCGGAGTCCCATACGGGGCTTGATCTCATGACCATGAGATCACGACCTGAGCTGAAACAAAGAGTCGGACGCTCAATAGACCAGTGCCCCGTGTTAAGTTTTTCTTTCTTTTTTTTTTTTTAAAGATTTTATTTATTTATTTGACAGAAAGAGAGAGAGAGAGATCACAAGTAGGCTGAGAGGCAGAGAGAGAGCAAGAAGCAGGCTCCCCGCCGAGCAGGGAGCCTGATGTGGGCCTTGATCCCAGGACCCTGGGATCATGACCTGAGCTGAAGGCAGAGGCTTTAACCCACTGAGCCACCCAGGTGCCCTCATGTTAAGTTTTTCTTAAATTTTTATGATTATTATACTTGGCTAAAAGGACAATTTCTGATTTACATTTCTAATTATCACATATTTTTTCATGTCATGTTTAATTTTTTTTTAAAGATTTTATTTACTTAGAATGAGAGAGAGAGAGAGAGAGTGAGAGAGCAGACTAGAGGGGGGAGGGTCAGAGGGAGAAGCAGATTCCCCACTGAGCAGGGAGCCAGATGTGGGACTTGATCCTGGGACTCCAGGATCATGACCTGAGCTGAAGGCAGCTGCTTAACCAACTGAGCCAGGCACCCTCATGTCGTGTTTATATTTTGTAATTAATAAGAACAGTTTTTTTTTAATTTTTTTTTAAAGATTTTATTTATTCATTTGACACAGAGAGAGAGAGATTACAAGTAGGCAGAGAGGCAGGCAGAGAGAGGAGGAAGCAGGCTCCCCGCTGAGGAGAGCCCGACGTGGGCCTCGATCCCAGGACCCTGGGATCATGACCTGAGCCGAAGGCAGCGGCTTTAACCCACTGAGCCACCCAGGCGCCCAAGAACAGTTTTTCAAACTAACACAATTGATTAACCCAAATTCCCTAGCTATGTGGAAACAGATCTATTATACATGTCAGATCTACTGGTTTATGAATATTACAGTATTACTTTAGGACTAGAAATCTCAAATGCCACTTTGGATGGCTAATATCAAACTAATTCTGAGATATGAAAACACTGTCCAAGGAAACACTCCATTTGAACTGTATGTTATGTGTTTTGTGTAAGTGTTCATGGTAACTTCAACCACTACTTCTGTTTAACCATAAAATGGAAGGATGGAAAAGTTGCAGATGAAATACAAGTCTACAATTCCTTATACAAATTTGTGAATTAAGAAAACTTTTATAAAAACACAAAGTTTTTTGGTAATCCATTTAGCAAGCAAACTGAATATATTGGCAAGATATGAACTGAATTCCCATAAGGCTATTTACAGACTTTATCCCATTTAGTGTGACTATTCATATGCTCTGCTGCAAATATTAATGTGGTTGATTACTGAGTGCTGACTAGACTCTGCTAGTATTACAAAATATATGGTCTATGCATACTGCTTTTTAAAATCCAAAAAATTTGAAATTTCAAGCCTGCAAGTAGAAATAAGAGTATAGTTCTAGAACATCATTTCACTTATTCATTCCTCCAACATGTATTCAATGCATTCCACTTGCCAGCCACTCTTGGGCTGCAACAAAATTATCTAAGGGGTTCAGGACTATGTTCCCTATGCTGTACCTTGTATCCCCACGAGGGAATTTTTGTTTAAAAAGCCACCCAGGAGTGCCTGGGTGGCTCAGTCATTAAGCGCCTACCTTCGGCTCAGGTCATGATCCCAGGGTCCTGGGACAGAGCCCCACACTGGGGTCCTTGCTCAGTGGGGAGCCTGCTTCTCCCTCTCCCCCTGCTTGTGTTCCCTCTCCTGCTGTCTCTCTCTCTCTCTGTCAAATAAATAAATTAAAATCTTAGACAAGTAAAAAAAAAAAATAAAAAGCCACCCAGGCTTCTGGTTCAAGAAAAGAGGCTGCTATTTTCATCACCCCCTCTCAATACCCTATTAAAATTATAGTAAAAGAATAAAAGAGGAGCACAAGTGATTTCAACAGATTTCTAGAAGATGTAGTGTATGCATGAGTGCTAGAGGATGGGAGTGGAAGTAGTAGCAGCCTCTGCAGAATCTACATGGAGCCCTGAGTGGAGGAAGGCCCGTGCGTCCCTCAGAACTTAGGACCTTCGAGTACCTCCCAGAGCGGGAAAGAGGCAGGGCTGAAACAAGGGAACTCACTTGCTCTGGATGAGTCGCCCTTCCCAACCTCCCGGCCAGAGATGAGAGGGTTCTTCTCCAAAACAATCGAAGAAACTGAAATAGTCTGAAGTAGTTTCCGGTAATATATTACCTTCTCTCTCTAACTTAAAGTTCTCTGAGGGCAAGGACCTCATTCGTTTCCCTCCCATTTCTGGACATATAATAGGTTCTGACAGAAAAGCTCTTTGGGAAAAAAAGGAAGAACAAAACAAAAAACAAAAAACAAAAACAAAACAAAACAAAAATAAATTAATACAGTGGTGCCTGAGTGGCTCAGTGGGTTAAACGTCTGCCTTTGGCTCAGGTCATGATCCCAGGGTCCTGGGATGGAGGCCCGCATCGAGCAGGGAGCCTGCTTCTCTCTCTCTCCGCCTTGCTCATGGCTCTCTCTCTCTCTCTCAAATTTTATTTATTTATTTAAAATCTTAAAAAAAAAATGGAGAAAGTAAAATAAAATTGAGCTGCTGGGAAGGGGAAGAAGATCTTAATAACTAAATATGTTATCCCTTAATCCACTCAAAATAAACTGATTTACTAAATACGGAGAGAAAAAAATCTGATGAAAACAGACACAAGGTAAATGTGCTTATCCTCACATATGTGCCATCCATACTGTATTTTTAATTATAAATTCTGATATTCTAATTAGTAATTAACACCTCTAAATTATATTCTAATAACATACTTTGCATATTAAGAGGCACTAATATTGTCCAAAGAGTAATGTCAGAACTTACATTTCTGAACTTAGCAGTCCATGAATCCATATGATCAAGAAGTTGTCTATTCATAGTCACTCTTGCCCAAACCTATTAAAAATGTTTAAAATGAATAATCAGTGAGGCACAATCCTGCAGAAATTAGTCATCTTCCTCCACTCTCAAAAATATGTGGGGGCGCCTGGGTGGCTCAGTGGGTTAAAGCCTCTGCTTTCGGCTCAGGTCATGATCTCAGGGTCCTGGGATCGAGGCCCGCATCGGGCTCTCTGCTCAGCAGGGAGCCTGCTTCCTCCTATTTCTCTGCCTGCCTCTCTGCCTACTTGTGATCTGTCTCTCTGTGTCAAGTAAATAAAAATCTTAAAAAAAAAAAAAAATGTGGAAAAATATCTGAAAAACAACTTCATAAACACTGACATTGATCTAATTAATATGTGATAATATTCTAACTTCCCACTTGGTTGCTATTCATGCACAGACACATCTTTACA
The DNA here is from genome assembly GCA_002007465.1 of Ailurus styani. Taxonomy (NCBI): domain Eukaryota; kingdom Metazoa; phylum Chordata; class Mammalia; order Carnivora; family Ailuridae; genus Ailurus; species Ailurus styani. The sequence goes on along the minus strand of LNAC01000049.1, from coordinate 2,186,454 downwards.
ATTCCTTACATTGGTATGTTTAAAGAACATTCTTGCTTTTATGAACAAAATAAAAATCTTGTATTTGGTATTAAACTGATGAAGTTACAGACTGTTGAATATTCTAATCCAAGTGTATTTTATTATTCTTTTAAAGATTTATTTATTTGAGAGAGAGAGAAAGAGAGGGAGAGCAGGGGGAGGAGCAAAAGGAGAGGGACAGATAGAGAAAGGCAGACTCCCCACTGAGTGCGGAGCCTGATGCCAGGCTCGCTCTCAGGACCCTGAGATCACAACCTGAGCTGAAATCAGGGGCTGGAAACTTAACTGACTGAGCCACCCAGGCACCCCAAACTCAAGTGTATTTTAAAAGCAAGAGTCTTATATATTAAGTACAAGTAGATACTTGAGATACCTTTTTATAAATGAATGCAGAAAAATGTTTTAGGCAGGATGGTAACGTCAACTATGTGTTATAAAGAATAAAAATGCACAATATAATTCAGCTTTAGGTACATTAAGTTAGATGGGAGCTTCTCCACTATTTAACGTGTGCCAGATTTATGTTTCTAGCCAGTAAAAGTGAAGAATAAAGGGGTGCCTGGGTGGTTCAGTGGGCTAATCATCTGCGTTTGGCTCAGGTCATGATCCCAGGGTCCTGGGACTGAGCCCCATGTCGGGCTCCCTGCTCAGTGGGGAGTCTGCCTCTCTCTCTAGTCTGCCTCTCTCTCTCCCTCTGCCTTTCCCCTCTGCTTGTGCTCTCTCTCTCTCTCTCAACTAAATAAAATCTTAAAAAAAAAAAGTGAAGATTACAGAAAAAAAAAGTTCCAAAAATAGAAGAGACTTTCTAATAATCTGTAATCAAAAATATTAAGTCATTTTTATTTTCTACTTACCTCCTCCGCAGCTTGTTTAGAACTGAGATCAGCTTCATCTTTGTTAGCACAGGGGGCCTGAGACCTACAGGCAAGCTGATACTGAAACTTCTTTAAAGTTTGTGCATAATCTCCCATAGAACGATTGTAGTTCCAGAAAGTAGGACTGGTGGAAGGCGAGGTAGAGTCTGGACTCCCTACAATGATGAATTTCAAGAGCATCAGTGTGCGCTGTAATAATTCTGACATCCAGAGTTAGCTCGCGAACGCTGGGGAACTAGGCACCTAGGCAAGGGCACTCGAGGAAGACAAAGCCCCAGGGACTCTTTGCCTCCCTTCTCCCCACACTGTCTTTTCTGTAGAGAACATATTTTAGCCAGTGCTAAGAATTCAAAAGAACATTTTCTGAGCAATATCATGTTAAGAACTCTAAGTGGTTGAGTGTTTAGCTTTGTTGTAAAATTAAGCTTGTTTCATTCTGTAAGACTTTCAAATGATTCAGCAAGAAACAAACAAGAGACACATTTCTTCAGGAAAGAAATAGGCTAAGGAAGTTCCTTGCTTGAATTTTTAGTGGCTCTTTCTGAATGGAACAACTACAGCCTCCTATTAATAAACTACTCTTTGGGTCAGCAGCTACGCTCGCTTTTCCCTGTACTACACTGTGTTCTCTTTATAGCCCGTAGTAACTCCTTTGTTGTATTAAAAGAGACTGCCAATTACACTTCCAAATTTATGCATTTATTCCCAGGAAATGTTAATAGTTACATATGGCGACTTGATTCTCTAGAGACTTCTACCAGAGTACTTGTCAAACTTTAAGGTTATAGTTTGTCTTTTTACTCAAACAGAATTTGAGCTCCTTGAGGGCAGGAAGTATTATTTTTCCCTAGCATCCCTGTGAACTGTTGCTGTGGCTGCTGTGGGGAATTCTGTGGGCTTTGGGAAAGCTATCAGCTTGGATTTCACTGCCCGAGTGGGAACTGGTAATGAGGATGTAGGCCCAGGAGAGGGAGAGCTGGATTGAGACCCTTCTTCTACCGCTATCCCCTGTACCTAGCAGAGGGCCAGGAACCTCAAGGGCCACATTTTTGGTAGATAAGAAAAAAAAAATCTGTCCACTGGCACCCGGACATAACAAGGAAATTTGTCTGTCTCAGGTTGTACAGGGATATAAAAATTCTCCATTTTTGTATGGGCTTAGAATACCCATTTATACTACCTGTGGAAGTCCAGGAACCTCCTAGCCCAGAAATTACATTAGTTAGTTCAAGGTCAGTGATACTCCTTAGGCACTTGGCAGAGGCAAATACAAAACTGCTAGGAGGAGACAAGGCTTCTGTCCAGCTTTCCCAGGATAGAAAAGCATAGATGAATAAAACCCTACTGCAGATAAGCTTATCAAAAACAAACAAAAATACAGAAATCACAAGAGGAAACAGGGTTTCAAGCAAAGGAATCAACACAAAAATGTTAGTATTTAATCTCTAAGAATTTTAGATAACTGAACTACTGGACAGAGACTTTTATTTTTATTTATTGATTTATTTTTTTAAGATTTTATTTATTTAGGGCGCCTGGGTGGCTCAGTGGGTTAAAGCCTCTGCTTTCGGCTCAGGTCATGATCTCAGCATCCTGGGATCGAGGCCCGCATCGGGCTCTCTGCTCAGCAGGGAGCCTGCTTCCTCCTCTCCCTGTCTCTCTGCCTGCCTCTCTGCCTACTTGTAATCTCTCTCTCTGTGTCAAATAAATAAATAAAATCTTAAAAAAAAAAGATTTTATTTATTTATTTGACAGAGAGAGACACAGTGAGAGAGGGAACACAAGCAAGGGGAGTGAGAAAGGGAGAAGCAGGCTTCCCACTGAGCAGGAAGCCCAATTCGAGTCTCGATCCCCACTTGAGTCAAAAGCAGACGCTTAACGACTGAGCCACCCAGGAACCCCTGGACAGAGACTTTTAAGGAGTTATGTTTAAAGTGATCGCGATGGAAAAAGAATTGAAAACATAAGAACAAAACCAAGATACTCTAAGACAAATCATGGCTATTTGAAAGAGAACCAAGTAAAACCTTGAAAACTGGGGGAAAAAAAAAAGAAAAAAGAAAACACCTACAACAAATTAAAAAAATGAGTTAAACAGCAAGTTAGACACTGCTTATGGAAGGAAGAACCAACCAACAGTGCAAACTGGCTAAAACAAACAAACTGTGGGGTGAGGGGTAAAACAGAATTCTGAATGCCAAACTACTAAATGTGGAAGAAATGAAAGTATTAGAAATTCTCCACTTTGCAACTACCACTGCATTAACTCATTTGGGAGAGGACCATCAACAGATGCTAAAACCACTCAGTGAAAAGCCACTGGGAAACAGGATTCATAAGTCTTGAAGTATCACATTATAGATTATTTATTAATTACAAAGGGAAAGCCAAGGTTGCCATTATCTTGACCAAGTGATCCAATTTAATCTTACCAATAAAGGGACAAAATGCTATCATGCGTTTCCTGATATGATATGTTAAAAGGAGCACAGCACCACCTATGCTGTATTCTTGCCAAAACACTATATTTAAACTGATTCTAATAATGAAAAATGACCACACAAATCCAAATATGAAAAACAACTAGGCTGACCTCTTCAAACNATCCCCCCACAACAAAAAAAAAAAAAAAAAAAAAAAAAAAAAGCTACAAAGGCCATTATTGGGTCAACTGGAAGAAACGTGAATATGAATAATACCAGGATCTTAAGTATGATAACTATGTTGTAGTTAGAAAGGAAAATGTTTATGTTCTTAGGAGATATGTGTGAACTAATGAAGGATCGAGTGGCCAGTCAGCAAAAAAATGTGGGAGAAAAGGTAAATGTGAGTGCCTGGTTTCTTATACTGGAGAAAGGAGTTACAAATATGAAAAGGGAGGAGGCTGGAATAAACCCTATAGAGCTGGATTGGAACTGGAGGTATTAGTATGAACTCATGGTTTTTAATATATAGATGGACAGATACAGAAATACAAATAGGTGTGTGTGTGTGTGTAGTATATATATTCCTAGCTGTCTGCTGAGAGGACCTAGAGTAACTACGTCCCATCAACAGTGACATATCCAGTGCCTGGACATTAATTTCTAAACATCATTCTCCACTAAAAGCAATCATGGCCCCCTGGAGAAATAGACTGATTCCAGAGCTAGTTAACCAGGGAAGGTACAAGAGGAGCCTGAAATATCTTTTGGTGCTAGAAAGTAAAACAAAACAATGACAAACAAAACAGAAGCCAGAGGATCCCACTAGTCAAATATGAGACCATTTAATCATCAAAATAAATGACATTACTGGGGAGAATAAAAAGCTCTACCTTACAACAGAATGCCAACAAATAAATGTGTAAGGTGGTTGCACGACAATGTGAATATACCTAACACCACTGAATTATACACTTAAGAATGGTTAAAATGGTAAATATTGGGCACATTTTATCACAAAAGATGTTTAAAAAATGTAAAAGGGAATAATAAAGAAGGAATGATGGAATTAGAAAGCCACTATGAGAATCAACATAGTAACAATCAATTTTGAAAAGAAACTTAAAAGGATGTTAAAGCTAAGTCAAATGTGTTGAGGAAGAGGACATTAATACAGCCTCAAAGAAGCTCCTCGCAAAATACTTACTATTTACAAATTAAAATTTATACAAAGTACTAAACTACTTAAAACCTACACGTAATGGGTTAGAGGTATAGGGATGGACATAAATATACCAAGCAAACAGTAACCAAAAGAAAATTAGTATAGCTGTGTTAATATCAGAGAAAATAGACTTGAAGACGAAAAGCCTAAGAGATAAAGATAGAAGGAATAAGTGACCATAATGATATTAACAATCCTGAATTTATATGCACTTAGCATAATTTCCTACACATCTAGCAAATTAGACAGAAGTATGAGGAGACATTTAATGGAAGACAATCAGTGGGAACTTTTATTTATTTTTTATTTTTTAAAGATTTATTTATTTATTTGACAGAGAGAGAGAGAGAAAGCACAAGTAAGCAGAGCGGCAGGCAGAGGGAGAGAGAGAAGCAGGCTCTCTCTGCTGAGCAGGGAGCCCAATGCGGGGCTCGATCCCAGGATCCTGGAATCACAACTTGAGCCGAAGGCAGCCGCCCAACCAACTGAGCCACCCAAGTGCAGTGGGAACTTTTAATGAACTTTCTTACTTATAGATCAAGTGGATGAAGACTAATGAGATAAAGACTTTAAGAATACCTTTAAGAAGTTTGGTTCAATGAACAAATATGGAGCTCAGTATTTAGAGACTATGCATTCTTTTCGATATACCAAGAACCATTTATAAAAGTGATCACACAGGAGGCCTAAATCCAAGTCTTAACAAATACCAACGAATTGACAGGGTATAGTTCACAATCTCTAGCTGTAGCACAGTTCACTTAGGGGAAAAATAAAAGATAACCAAGCCTTCATTTCTAATGTTAGAAATGAAAAGCAACACCAGTCACTAATAATACTTCTAAGCAATAATAACACTTCTAAATAACTCCAAAGGGTCAAAGAAGAAATAAAAATGGAATCCAGGAAATAGCTCAGTAAGAAAAAGATATGTAGAGAGAACAACCTAGGTTGTTCTTTGCATTATACTCTATAATTTACAGTAAACCTGAAATATTTCAAAATTTAACAAGAAGAAAAAGCATGCATCAACAAATAACAAGATAATATTGATTTGTTTCTTTGACATTTCTGGCACTTTCAGGCAAAATTAAATTAAAAATCAATGGAGAGATTTCAAGTGACACAAAGAGCCATGGTCCAATAACTGACTTCCTCATTGTGGCCATGCTTTAGCACCTAATGTGCTTTCTGTGAAAGTTCCTGAGGGGAAAAAATCATTACTTGGCTCAATAACCTAATTTGGTTTCAAATAATTGACTTTGTTATAATCAAATCCACCCCAAATAGATTAAGATTTGCTAACATTGTTTCCCAAAGTAAACTAAAGACAAGTTTAAAAATATTCTGAAAAACAGCAGCACTTCGAGAGTAAATCCGTTCTCTCTCCATGACACCAATCTTCCCAAGGACCAAAAGGAGACAACTATCACTTCAATAAGCTTCACTACGCATTGCTTCAAAAACATCTGATAGCCTCAACTTTTAAATAGGAAGTATAACTTATATGAAAAAGCTTTCAATCTTAATGTAGATAAAAGGTTCAAGATTTCTTAGTTCAGCTATATTTATTTTACTTAAGTTTGGTGAGCTTAATTTCAACTACACTAAATATAAAAACAAAATGTATTTCTCTCCTAGGCTACACAAGTATATTGGTAAAAAAGAAACATTTATGGACAGGTATCAAAATACTGAAAATAATGAGTTAAAGATAATGTAAAGTAACACCAAAAATATGTATATTAGATCTAACTAAAATAAAAATACACATACATACCCAGCTTAACTCTATGCTGTTTCTCTTCTTCGCTTCTGAGAAAAGTATCCAAAGTTCGTAGGTCTGTCATGTAGTCTTCTTTGTCAGTAGGGGAATTATAGACGGTGGGTGAAGACCGGTAGCGAGATCTCAATCCACTGCTCTCCACTGGTCCAACAGTAGTAGGGTATGGAGAAGAAGGAGAGGGACTATAGCTTGCCAACTATACAAAATAAAAGAACTTCTTCTTTACTGAAATTTATTTCTGTTTCAGTTTTAGACTTTCAAAAAGTAACACACCAATTAGAAGGGCCAAAATCCAGAACCATGACAATACCAAATGTTGATGAGGACGTGGAGCAACAGGAACCCTCATTCACTGCTGGCAGGTATGCAAATGTATACACAGCCACCCTGGAAGACAGCTGGCAGTTTCTTAGAAAACTAAACTATACTGAGCACATGATCTAGCAACTGTGCTCCTGGGTATTTACCCAAAGGAGGTGAAAACTTACGTCTACACAAAAACCTGCTTACAGACGTTTACAGCAGCTTTATTTATAATTGCCAAAACCTCATGATCATGACCTCAGAGTCATGAGATCAAGTCCCACAGAGCCAAGTCAGGTCCAGGCTGGGCATGGAGCCTGCTTATGAGTCTCTCTATCCCTCAACCTCTTCCCTTCACTGTCCACTCTACCCACCCCCTACTTGCGCATTAGCGTTCTCGCTAAAAAAAAAGAAAAGAAAAGAAAAAAAAGATGTGACCTATCAAGCCATGAAAGGGACATGGAGGAAAATTTAAATGCACATAACTAACTGAAAGAAGCCAATCTGAAAACGCTACACACTGTAAGATTCAAATTATATGATATTCTGGAAAAGGCAAAACTATGGACAAAGTAAAAAGATCAGTAGTTGCCAAGGACTGGGGAGGATGAGTAGGTAGGGCACAAAGGATTTTTAGGGCAATGAAATTACCCTGTTACAATACCACACAATAATGGTGGATACACGTCACTATATATTTGCCCAAACATACAGAATGCACACCGCTGCGAGTGAGGCCAAGTAAACTACGGCCTCTGGGTGATAATGATATACCAATATAGGTTCATCAGTTGTAACAAATGTACCACTCTGGTGGGGGATTTTGATAGCTGGGGGGAGGCTATGCTTGGGGGCAAAAGGTATACAACATTATCTCTGTACCTTCCTCTCAGCTTTGGTACAAACCTAAAACTATTCTAAAAAATAAAGTCTATTTTTAAAAGAAGCAATATATGCATGTTTTTTAAAAAAAGAAAGTTTGAAGAAAATAAGTCATACTTTTAACCCCCCAACCTAGAGATAATATAATACTACATATTTTATGTTTAAATCTTTATTGTTTTTTAAGATTTTATTTACTTATTTGTCAGAGAGAGAGAGCACAAGCAGGCAGAGTGGCAGGCAGAGGCAGAGGGAGAAGCAGGCTCCTTGCCGAGCAAGGAGCCTGATGCGGGACTCAATCCCAGGACCCTGGGATCATGACCTGAGCTGAACGCAGATGCTTAACCAACTGAGCCACTCAGGCGTCCCTGTTCAAATCATTAAATGTACACAGATATAACAATATATTTTTGCTTTTACATAATTGAGATAATACTGTTTAGCTTTACTACCTCATTGTTTTTTTATTTTTAACAGATTTATTTTAGAGATGGAGACAGAGAGCAGGTGAGCATGTGTGTGCGTGGGGGGGGCAGCTGGAGCAGAGGAAGACGGACAGGGAGAGACTCTCAAGCAGCCCTGCTGAGTGTGGACCCAATGGGCTTGATCCCACGACCTTGAGATTACCATCCAAGCAGAAACCGACTGAGCCACGCAGGTATGTCATCATTTTTTTTTTTTAAATAAAGCAAGGATTTTCCTATAAAAAATCCTTTATAAATATTCTTACTGGCTGTATAATATTTCATTGTATAAATACACCATAATTTATTTTTACATTTTCTTATCCTAGACATTTGAATTGTCTACAATTTTTGGCCACTGTAAATAATGTTATGATTAACACTTTGTACATGAATCTTTTATTTCTGGGGATGTCCTTCAGGAGATTCCTAGAACTGAAATGACTGGATCAAAGCATATGAACATTTAAATACATATTTGCATCCTATTTAATGAAAATGTTATACTAAGTACAATTCAGAAGAAAGTTGATAGGAGGACCTATTTTGGTATATATCCATCAGCTTTATTACTTTAAAGTGTTTATTTGATACAGAAGAATTTTTAAAAATTTACATTTAACTTGTGTTTCCTTATACTTACAAAGGTAAACATTTTAAAAATACAATTACTGGTCACTGTATTACCTATTTTATCAACTATCTACTCTAGTACATTGATAATTATTTTTACTGGGGTTTCATTATCAATTTATGTGAGCTTGTCATAAATCAAGGATTAAAAGATCTTTTTGGTTTAATACTGTTTGAAAATAAAAATGTTAATCCTCTTCCACATTGATTTCTCTTATAGGGATGGAGCCTATTTAAAAAAAATTCTGACATATGCTATGACCATATTTGGGCTATATAAACCATACTGGGCTAATAAACCATTGACTGGTTTATTCTTATTTTATCCTCTCAATAATAGGTAAATATTACTACTGTACTAATTCTGGATATGAGAGGTTAGGTAACTCACTCAAGATCCTACCAGGATTTCAATCCAGTTTTCTGACTATAGGATTTATGCTTTTAACGTGTTTTACTGGATCAGAATTAGCTGTCCATACACTAGTAGAATGTGGGTAACTACTGAAGATGGGTAACAGGTATGTCTGAAAACTTCCATAATCAAAAGTTTAAAAGTAACTTGTTTCTTAAAAATTTAAAAGAACTCGGGCGCCTGGGTGGCTCAGTGGGTTAAAGCCGCTGCCTTCGGCTCAGGTCATGATCCCAGGGTCCTGGGATCGAGGCCCGCGTCGGGCTCTCTGCTCAGCAGGGAGCCTGCTTCCTCCTCTCTCCTCTCTCTGCCTACTTGTAATCTCTCTCTCTGTGTCGAGTGAATAAATAAAATCTTTAAAAAAAAAAAAAATTTAAAAGAACTCAACAGCAAAATTTCAGGGCTCTAATATACTCAGCAGATGTATTTGATTAAAGTTTAAAAATTTTCTTCCACATTTATTTAGGTTTTCTACTTAGTCAATCTTGGCATTTTTTCCCTAGAATCATTAACTTTTCCAAGGTATTAGTTTGTATTCAACAAATACTTATATAGCATCTATATTCCATACACTGGGCTAAGAAAACAAAGATGAATAAAAACACATACTCTTGTACTTGAGGTTACAATCTAATAGAAAACGAAATTAAACAATATTACAGACTTTAAGTAAAGAGCTAGTTAGCACAGATTAGTAGTAGTTTCTAAGAAATAAAAATAACTTATTCGAGAGTAAACTATGGCATTTCCACTAGATGAGTGTTAAGTAGCCATTAAATAGAAATTATGTTTGGGTGGTAAGACTATGAGTGATTTTTCTTTTCTCATGAAAATGAAAGCTATTTTTATAAGTCATATTTACCAATGGGTTATGAGTTATCACTACACACACATTATCTCATAATATTTAACTTGTACAAAATGTTCTAAATTCTATTTCTTGCCAAAATTATTACCAGGTAACCAACAGTATGGAATTCCATTACAAAGAAATATTATGTAAAGAATAAGAGCAGTGTGATTTCATTTCCAGACATTCCTCATTTAACTAGCAGCTATAAAGATGTTAGTCTAAATAGCGAGAGCATCTGAAAATGTGAACATCTCCACCCCCACCCTGGCCTTTTAAATGATTTTTTTTTAAAGATTTTATTTATTTGACAGAGAGAGAGAAAGAGAGAGCACAAGCAGGGGGAGAGGGAGAAGCTGACTCCCCACGGAGCAGGAAGCCCGATGTGGGGCTTGATCCCAGGACCCTGGGATCATGACCTGAGCCAAAGGCAGACACTTAACTGACTGAGCTACTCAGGCACCCGATTTTTTTTAAGTAATCTCTACACACAACATGGGGCTCGAACACACAACTGCAAGATTAGGAGCTGTATGCTCTACTGACTGAGCCAGCCAGGTGCCCCTGACCATCTCTTTAATGCTCCTTTTATGTTCTTATACTTCAGGCAGGAGTCATAATTTCAAATTTGTCAATTTTGCTTTTATCAAGTCCAAAAATGAGAACTATATCCCACTTTACTGTGGGAGTTGGAATGAAGGTTTCTAATCATCCCTTCTGAGACAGGTGTCCATCCTCAAGAGTTCAACTACACCACTCCTTTTAGCTTAGAAGGTAATCCAACGTGATGAAAGCATTAAAATTTTATTTATTTATTTAGTTTTTTAAAAAGATTTTATTTATTTGTCAGCAAGACAGAGAGAGAGAGAGAGAGCACCCATAAGCAGGGGGAGCAGTAGGCAGAGGGAGAAGGAGAAGCAGGCTTCCCACCAAGCAAGGAGCTGGATGCAGGACTTGATCCCAGGACCCTGGGATCATGACCTGATCCGAAGGCAGATGCATAACCAACTGAGCCACCCAGGTGTCCCAGAAAGCAATAAATTTTTATAAGGATATACAAAAGTTTCACATAAGCAAAGAGGGCAAACATGAATTTAAAAACTAAAGTAAAACGTTACCACAGTCTCAACTGATTTGAAAAACCCTGCAGAAAGATCCTAGATGGTGACCCTCAGTCCATTATCTTTGCAAAAGCTAATTTTTTTCCGTTCATCTTAGGATGTAGCATGAAGAACTTCTGACTAGGTATCAGGATCTGGGTTCTGTTCTTGGCTCTCAAATGGGCAATTTGGGCAAGTCAATTACCCACTGTTCCTCAGTGAGAAAATGAGTTTTGACTCATGCTGATCTTCAAGGTAGTTCCCCATTCTAAAATAATGTGACTGGCCAAGAGAAAGGGTTCATTACCTTATTATAACCACTGATGGGAGAGTAAGTCACTCCAGGGCTATAGGAACCGCTGCCCCCTGATGACAGACCTTGCAGCTGAGGGCTATATCCAGTGATACAGCTGGTGGTGAACTTGGGGCTGGCACTGGGTGAACGAGATGGGCTATAACTCAACACACTCTGACCCTGAATTGAAGGAGAAGGTGGAGAGGGAGGGATCTGGGTTGCCGCCAGATCATGTGGAGGAGTAGTCTGCACAACTAGAAGGAAGGAAGAAAAGAATAAATAAATAAATAATGAGTAAATAAAAGATGCGTGCGCATGTGTAAATAAAATTTCTATAAAAACAGATTTAGTAACTGAATCTTTTTCAAGAAAAGAAACACTAATAGAGTGACTTGGTTGTTAAGTTACATAACATATTATTACCTAAGGACACAAAGTAGTTGCTTACCATTTCCACAGATTTCAAAGTAAGAGATTAGCTTCAATGCAATAAGAGTCATTTAATTTTAATTGTAATTAAACAATGTAACAAACGTTCATGAGGCTGTTAAATATTATTTCCATTCAGTTTATACAAATTGGAATGATAATCATTGGTCTTAAGACAATTTATTATAGACTTGCTTAATATAGTTGAACCAGATGGCCGTAGAAGTCCCTTCCAGCTCAGTCTATAAAAAGGGCAAATTAAATTGAGAAAGATTTATTGTCAACCTTTCCCCCACCTTTGCAAAAGATATAAAACACTTACCGGCTGTTTTCTTTTTTTTTTTTTTTTTTTTTTTTTTTTTAACACAGAGAGAGAGATTACAAGTAAGCAGAGAGGCAGGCAGAGAGAGAGGAGAGAGGAGGCAGAGAGGAGAGAGGAGGAAGCAGGCTCCCTGCTGAGCAGAGAGCCCGATGTGGGCCTCGATCCCAGGACCCTGGGATCATGACCTGAGCCGAAGGCAGCGGCTTTAACCCACTGAGCCACCCAGGCGCCCTTACCGGCTGTTTTCAACCCTAAAAGTGTTTGCTGTCCAGGGCTAACCACCAGACTTGTTGGTGCCACAGTATATTTGAAATATCTCCAAAAATCAAATAAGGCGTTTAGGCTGAAGAGGGATGCAAGGGCAAGCTCTGGAAGAGAATAATATATTTTTAAAAAAGGAGGGAGAACATTTAAAGGGGGGGAACAAAACTTTTCATACTTCAGCAAGTTAACAACAAAATTGAAAACCATCTTCTTATTCCTCGCAACAGTCACCATTTAATGAATGTCTACTTTATACAATGTTTATTACATAAATGTTTATTATAGGTTATTTACTAGTAAATTTCAAAATATTATCGGGCCCAGTTGGTGGAGCATGTGACTCAATCTCAGGGTTGTGAGTTCAAGCCCCACACTGGGTGCAGAGATTCTTAAAAATAAAAAAGTTTTACCAAAAAAATCATCACTAATCCTTACAACTTTGTACAATAAATATTTTGACCTTCATTTGACTAGAGAAGTCAAGTGACTTTTGCAAGAACACACAGCCAGTTATTGAAGCCATGATTACACCTCAGGTATGCAGATACCAAAACTCTTATTTTCTTGTCACATTACCTCCCCAACACAGACTCCACGTTAATGTGTATATTAGACTATAGAATTGACTCTAATGGCCATAAAGACTCTTCATACCAAAGAGCAGAGAGAAGCAGATAGAGGAAGTAACAAGTAAATGGAGGAAGGCATCAATGGAATAGAAACCTGGTTGTCCTTGAAAGGAGCAATGGTAGGGAAGTAGGGAAGGCATTTCAGAGAGAATAACAAATCACCACCACCAAACATTGTTTTTCATCACAGAACACCAATGATTACCTGGAATTGTACTGTTTCATTTGTTTCCTTTACTAGAACGTTCCTTCCACGAGGGCAGGGACCTTGTTCCCTTCCTGCTGTATTCCCAGTTTTTGGAACACAGTACACACTCAAATATTTATGGAATGCAGGAATGAATACTGAACTGAATTAAACATGAGTGCAATTTTTCATCGGTAGTAAATCTAAATCACAGTAAAAATTAATTACTTACCAATATACCAGAGGGGCCAGTATGTCACATTATAATATGAACTAATCAATTTTCCAGTCCTGAAAAAATTAGAAAGGCTTTTCAAAATCTTTAAAAAAAACACAAAAAACAAACAATAACAAACACTCAAAATCAAAACAAACACCGAAACCTGTGGAACCAACCATTAATTAGCCTCTTTAACTTTTTTTGGCTAATTAACTTACATTTCAGTATATATCATTCCAGCCATGGATACATTTAGGAGTCCCCAGGCTAAAACCACTTTCTTAGCTTCTGTTTCTTTTCTCATCTTGATGGTTCTGTCAATAAGGGAGGCGCTAGGATTTGTCTCCCCTTGCATCTATTCAAAAATAAAAAGCACAGGAATTAATGAAAAGAAACTTCTCCATTTGAGAAACTTGTGTCCTTTTTAACAGTAACTAAAAACTGCACATTTTTCCTTATGTCCAAAGTTTTCTACATTTTACTACTATTATATGAAAAGGGAATGCTAAATTTTAAGTTTATTGGTACCATATTGTAATCAACAGAGAACTGGCTGGTCACTTCAGAGAACAATACTTCCAATGAATAAAAATGTCTTTTGTATTTAAAGGATGGTGATTATAACCACAATTAATCTGTACTGTGCTTTTGGAATATACTACAAGGACTAGCCCAAGGGCTAATTTAAGAAACTCAAAATACCAAGCTTTGGGATAAAATATTCCAGATTAGCTAGAAGCCATTAAAGACTCTCCTCTTACACCTTCACGCAGAAGCCATGAACTGCCTACCATCGTAAACAATTGTCTGCACGCGGCCTGTCGCACGCCAGAGACCCGTTCTGTGTTGCTGATACAGTTTAAGAATTTAAGTTTTATAAGGGGGAACACTCGTGGTGTGAAGGGAATGAGAGTGACTGGGGAGTGTGCGGTTTGGGTCCACATGGGATTTATATTTCCTTTGTTTCGCTAGGCCTCATCTCAGACGAACACAAGGCTCTTCCATATCTAGAGTCGTATCCACAGAATACAGAGCAGTACCCTTCCCACCTCCCAGGCCGCGAGTCAAAACTTCCCAGTCCCACAGATTCCCTCCCTGGGTCTCCCAGCACAAACTTTAGCAACTCCTATGGCTTCTTTCGTCCTTCCACTACAGGCGATGGGACGCCTGGCCACACCCCCTTTTGGCTGAACCCTCGGCGGATCCACAGTCACAGAAACCCCACGGCCCGCGTGGACTCCGCGTCCAGGAAGCACAAAGATGACCCCCAAAACGCACCCTGTTCTTCGGCCGGAAGTCGCGGGCTCGCGCCACTCTCTACTGCTCATGCGCGAAGCCAAGCGCTAAGGCGCCGGCAACCGACTTGTGGGACTACAGTTACCGGAAGAGTTAACCTTCTCGCGAGAAGAGGAGATTGGTAAGGGGGAGGAACGAGAGCTAGGCGCGTAACCAGGGAAACAGCTTTAGTGTTTGTGGCTCCCACTCTTCTGCGGGTTGAAAGCTGAGCAGCAAAAATTCAGACCAAGTTCTGTACCCGCAGTAAAAAGTAATAACTGTAACAAACTGAATTTCTATATATTAATATAATTTTAGCTTCCTTAGGGTATTTATGGACTCACATTTTTAAGCAGATTTTATTACGCAGGGTAGCTAATTATAGGGTAGAGTATGTGGTAACGTGTCCAGACACCCATCAGCGACGACAAAGCATTTCTCACAAAAAAAAGTGTTCTGACCCGATGTAAATTCTTAAATATCCTTGTAATAAGGGTGCAGCAGTAGTAAGAAATCCCCAAATGTGTTAAAGTTGCTAGTGGTTTCGAGGTTGGAAAAAAACCCCAGTTGTCACTTTTCTTGCATATTCTTTGGAAGAATTTATAATCCTGAGGAAAAGCTCCATCAGGGAGTTCAGTCTGGTTTTATTTAACAAATACAAACGCCTACAATGTGCCACTGAGCCTCGCGTGGGGATGTAAAAGTGGAGTTCCCTGGTTAGTGTCTAGAGGAGTTCAGCTGGCTGGTGCACTACAGGGGCAGGCGAGGTGGGGTCCTCGAGGAGGGGCTGCGACTGGCAGGCTCCTGGTGAGCTTCCTGGAGGAGGCGATGCAGGCCTAAGGCACAAGGCCAACAGCCACCACGAACAGGGAATGGGGACCTGCCACTGGGGATGTGGAGAAATGTTACCCTAATGAAAACATCACGCCTTTTCACAATAAGCTGGTGGATTGTTACATCACGTATGTGTCAGTGACTAAATTTTTTCCTAAGATGCACCTAAGGTCAAATAGAAGAAAATTAAGTTTCCTCGTGGTATTGCATATTAATGGAATCTGCCGGTATGTTATGCTCTTAAAGATCTAACAGATTTATTTATTTATTTATTTATTTTAAAGATTTTATTTATTTATTTGACACAGAGAGAGGGATTACAAGTAGGCAGAGAGGCAGGCAGAGAGAGAGAGGAGAGAGGAGGAAGCAGGCTCCCTGCCGAGTGGAGAGCCCCATGCGGGCCTCGATCCCAGGACCCTGGGATCATGACCTGAGCCGAAGGCAGAGGCTTTAACCCACTGAGCCACCCAGGCGCCCCTAACAGTTTTTTTTTAAACTGTGGTTTTAATCATTTTTAGAGTGCCTGAGCAGCAATGGTGTTTTGCTCTAGTTTTGGATTCAGAGATGAACTTACTCGAAAATTGTTCAAAGTGAAGGGATTCAGTGTACAGTCAAAATTAGAATACCAGTTTCCTCCTCACCTCATATCTGTTACCTAAGAAATTGGATACATTTGATGTCATTTACAACAGACACATCTTTTTTTTTTCTTTATTTTAAGTAGGCTCCACATTTAGCCCAAGGTGGGCCTGAACTGGAAACCCTGAGATCAAAAGACCTGAGCTGAGATAAAAAATCTGAGGCTTAACAGACTGAGCCACCCAGGCACCCCTACAAAAGACACATCTTTATTTCCTCTCTTAATGTCCTTTAGTGTGCACTTATCAAAGGCTTAAAAAGAAACACTATTATATATAGTGTTTTGCTATATAACTGACATTACGTATTAGTTTGCAAGGGTTACCGTAAAAAATACCTTGGTCAGGGTGACTTAAACAGCAAAAATGTATTTTTTCACAGTCTTGCAGGTTGGAAGTCCAAGACCAAGGCACCAGCAAAATTGGTTTCTCCTGAGGCCTCTTTCATTGGCTTGAAAATGGCCACCTTCTGTGTCCTCACATGGCCCTTTTTTCTATGTCCACACACCCCTGGGGTGTCTCTTTTTCTTCTTATAAGGACATCAGTCAAACTGGATGAGGGCCTTATCTTTATGACCTCTTTAACCTCAATTATATCATTAAAGGCCTTATCTCCAGTGATTGTCAAATTGGGGGTTATTCATTCA
The DNA here is from genome assembly GCA_002007465.1 of Ailurus styani. Taxonomy (NCBI): domain Eukaryota; kingdom Metazoa; phylum Chordata; class Mammalia; order Carnivora; family Ailuridae; genus Ailurus; species Ailurus styani. The sequence continues at coordinate 2,169,740 of LNAC01000049.1, read as the reverse complement.
ACATATGAATTTGGGGGAACACAATTCGGTCTATAATATGTTAGGTGTGTGTGTGTGTCAATGTACAATATGATACACACAAAGAGACTGAAAAAAGAGGGATACCTCAGAGACTTAGATTTTACAGACATTAAAATTTAAAGAAGATACAGTATGTACAAGTTACAGGAAAATAAAAAAAGATTAAAGAAGAATGCACCCTATTGATGTATGGGGGAAATACCATAACTTTTATAGAAATAATTTAGATAAATCTTCCAAAAGCTTAGAAATCCAAGAAGTGTTTGTCAGTTCCTGTCACAGTTACTGAAGCGTATGTCACAATAGGTTGTCAAGGAAATTGTCATACATATGGAGTGAAGTGCTTCTCAGTCATCTTCATTCTTTTGAGCATGCTTTATTTTCAAAGCAAGAAGCCATCATGGGAGACCTTTTTTCCTTATTTTGGGAGGTGGATCCTCCCCCCATACCTTTAAGTTTTACCATTCCAAGTCAGGAATACGAATGCCGGAAGGATGACTCTTGCGGGGCAATAGGGAGCTTCCTGCTTTGGTATTTTGTCATTATATTGGTCCTGATGTTCTTCTCTCGGGCTTCTGTCTGGGTAGGATATACTATTTCATTTAGAATAATATGTTTACTGTATCATAGAGGATTTTCCATAAAATAAATTCACTTTACTTTGGTCAAACTACTTTTTATTTTTTTATTTTTTTTTAAAGATTTTATTTATTTATTTCACAGAGGGAGAGAGATCACAAAGAGGCAGAGAGGCAGGCAGACAGAGAGAGGGGGAAGCAGGCTCCCCGCTGAGAAGGGAGCCCGATGCGGGCCTCAATCCCAGGACCCTGAGATCATGACCTGAGCCGAAAGCAGAGGCTTTAACCCACTGAGCCATCCAGGCGCCCTCAAACTACTTTTTAGAAGTTTGTTTTCTAGTTTTAAAAATAATGCAATCTCTTTCTAGAGCATCCAAGAATACAGGAAAGGATGAAGAAGAAAACTACTGTAATCCTATTTCCTAGAGAGAGCTATTGTTAATATTTTGGTATAATCTAGTTGTTGTTTTTTTCTTTTTCTCTATCAGTATATTTCTGTCCATCTCTCTTTGATCTTACATGGTTGGTATTGTATATATTTTCATATCCTTTTTAAAAACTTAATATTATACTGTAACACTTCCTCAAATCATATTCACACAGCAGCACTCTTAATGGCTACATAATTTTGTCTTGCGGTTGCACCGTAACAAATCTGCAATTCTGAGACATTTAGGTTGTTTGCAGTTTGTCCATAGGCTGTGTAATGCTGGGATAAACTTCCCTACTGGTAAATGACCTCCAAATTCCTTTTGTAGCCATGTAATTCTAATCAAAGATACAAAAGTTGTCATATTTATAGAATACATGTTGTAGGATTTGGGAGCTTTTAGAATGAGGCAATGTATTCTCCTGAAAGATAAGATGCAGAACTAAATTAAACTAAACAGAACAAAAGTCACCACTTCAGACCACCTACCAGCAGGAGAAAATGCCATCCTCTTAGGAATGGGATAGCCCAATTTTTCAGGACTGTGTATCTCCAACGTATTATGAGTAACTGAGCTCTTATAAATTACTGACATGGAGTCCTTGCTGGCCATTAGGACCAGGCTGATGATTAATCAAACCACCATCATTTGGCACTACAGCCAGAGTGCTGGGCTGGCAGTGGTCAGCTAGACTGAGTGTTCCATCAGCTCTAGATGAAGAGGAGGAGGTCTGGTATGTCTATGCCAGCTGGATCCCATTATGATAATCAAAGACTCTTCCCCTCACCACCTCTTCCCCCTAAGAAGAAGTTTCATCTAAAGTCTAAATGCTTCTTAAAGTAGATACTTTGCCAAAAGGAGACTTAGAATAGCGATCCCTTATATGTGTCCTAGACTCCTAGCTAAGTATATTGAATTTGTCTGGATTGGCCAGAAAAGCTACTTTAGAAAATTAACAAAAAATTGAAATTGATTCCTGGCAATTTCATCATGAAGACCACTTAAGAGGTCTAAGTTATTCTTCTGCTCCTTTGCTTGCATCAGCTCTTTGGAATCACAGAGCCTGAGCTTCAAGGACCTAAGAGAGCATGCAGTCCAGCCTCCTTTTTGTAGGCAAGTAAGATACCAGTATCCCTGCTTTTTTTTTTTAATTGATAAGGCCTAAGGAAATTAATTGACTTGTCCAACGTCACACAAGTGGTTAGTGATGGAAGAGAAATAGACCCAGGTTTCCTGCCATGTAATTCATTCGCTTCAAAGTATAGCTGAAATGTTGAGTTAAATCTATTCAGTGCTGATTAAAACCTTAATTATCTTAGAGGTTTCATCTTTCACTTTGTACTCCTATGGCAGTTACAATGGGCTGAACTGCTTCTTGTGAAGGGTCCCAGATTTGAAATCTGAGAACCATATGAGAGCTAGTCAAGGAGGATGGAATTTTTCTTTCACTTTGAACTTCATTTTCTCTGCTAAACTATGAGCCTTTATTTACAAACCTTGAAGTAATGGTAAAAGCGTGAGGGAAATGTGGTGGTAATTATCCTCAAACGTGAAGCACATTGATTTCCTCTGGATTTGCCACTCTTTAAGATGCATTTACCCTTTTGCTTTCAGAGACTATAAATACTATATTTAGCTTATGTATTTGTTTAGTGTTTATTCTGACTGTTAGTGCTGGTATTTTTCCAAACAATACTGGTCCAAGCTTCTCATTTTGCATATGTGGAAGCTGAGCTTTAGGGAGGTGTTAAGTGAATTGCTAAAATTGCAGAGCTGTTCCATAACTGAAAGGCAGAGCCATAGCCTAGATCTCTCCACTGTTTCCCCCTACTCCTCAGGGCAGGGCCTGCTGATGTTTTCACTCACTGACTCACACACAGATAGTTAATAAAATGCTTTTGGTAACCACAGTTCATGTGATTCCACTTAGCCTGATGCAAAATCTTTTGATTATGTGATTATATTTTGATTTGACATCAAGTCAAATATGGAAGCTTTCTGTAAAAATGATGTAAACTTAGTATTTTTAAACATTTCTCTCTGTCCATTACAAAAGTGTGCATTATAGAAAACGTGGAAATTATAGGAAAAGTATACAAAAAATGAGAAAAAGTCACTCCAGATTACGTGGAGATAACCAACTACTATGAACTTTTAGGTGTATAAACTTCTTTTTTTTTTTTTTTAAGATTTTATTTATTCATTTGACACAGAGAGAGATTACAAGTAGGCAGAGAGGCAGGCAGAGAGAGAGGAGAGAGGAGGAAGCAGGCTCCCTGCTGAGCAGAGAGCCCGATGTGGGCCTCGATCCCAGGACCCTGGGATCATGACCTGAGCCGAAGGCAGCGGCTTTAACCCACTGAGCCACCCAGGCGCCCTAGGTGTATAAACTTCTAATCAGTTAATAATTATCTCTATACATATTAAATTTAAAATAAGCCTCTCCCTACCCATCATTGTGAAAAGAGAGATATCTAGGGCGCCTGGGTGGCTCAGCGGTTTAAAGCCTCTGCCTTCGGCTCAGGTCATGATCTCAGGGTCCTGGGATCGAGGCCCACATCGGGC
>LNAC01000049.1:2134462-2165574 GCA_002007465.1 Ailurus styani | reverse complement strand
AAAAAAAAAAAAAAAAGAAAAGTTAGAAGGAAAAATATCACTTTCACTCACAGCCATTGCTAACGCTTGTGTACATTGTTTAAAGTCTTTTCATATTTTTAGCTACCCTGTTGATGATACTGCATATGCAAATTTGTATCTTGATTTTTTTTTTTAAGACTTTATTTATTTGACAGAGAGAGACACAGTCAGAGAGGGAACACAAGCAGGGTGTCCTACAAGAGTAGGAGAGGGAGAAGCAGGATTCCTGCTGAGCAGGGAGCCCCAATGCAGGGAACCCTATGCCAGGCCCAATCCCAGGACCCTGGGATCATGACCTGAGCCAAAGGCAGATGCTTAAAGACTGAGCCACCCAGGAGACCCTGTATCTTGATTTCTAACTTAGTAGTATAACATGTATTTCCTCATGTTGACACATGCTTTTCTCATAGTAATTTTTACAGCTAAATATTATGATTGTCCATAATTTAACCATTGCCTACTTTTGAATTTTATATTATCCTAATTATACTGTGATTATTTTTGTACACAAAGTTATCTCTCTTTGAGGGTTTATTTCCTGGTGATATATTCTTAGTAAGAATTATTATGTGTCAAAAGTGTTATGAGTATTTCTGAAGTTTTGACATATTCTAAAAGAGTTGCTTTATATTTAAATTTTAGCAAAATCATGTTCAGCATCAAAAAATGGGACACTGATCTGAACAATGGGACAAATTTATTTATGGAGTACTGGGCTAGGATATTTGAGGAACCATTCAAAGAAATCCATTTCTTTTTTGTTGCCAAATCCACAGATAATATGTTATGGTTGTATTTTGGAGGAAAGTTCCTGAAGGACTTAGGAGATATTAAGTTTATGAACTCTGATAAAGATCTTCAAGGATTACGAAAAAGGTGACTTGATAAAGTCTTTACAAAGTAATTTAAAATGAATCCCAGTACTATCAAATTTGTTTTTAAATCATATTTCTTTACAATGTGAGTATTGGAAAACTTATAACCCATAGATCTTCATCAGTATTATTTTCTCTCAGGTCTTTGTTCCATTTGGTTTGGTTCAAACTTTTTGGCAGCCTCTGCTATCAAAGCCTGGTCTTCCAGTGGGCGACAGATGAGAAGATCACTATAATAGTAACTCCATAAGAATTTATTGAATTGTACTGAATGTTTAAAATTAGACATTGGCCAAGAGTCTAGGGCAACAGTGTTTTATGTATGTGAAAAACAACCAGCTGAGATTGCTATTACTGACCTGTATTTCTGAAACAGATGTCGGACAAGGAAAAGGATGAGGACAGTGGGACCAGCACTTCAATCAGTAAAGGTGAGAGCCGGTGCATATTTGGTATTGGACTATGATGGGAGAAATATGTGCTAAGTGTGGAAAGCAAACAAGTGAGAGTGGTTAGAGGGCCTCCCCAGACCTGTGGCGGCCCCTTGGATGGGCTTCTTGCTTTAGCACAGGACAGCTTAGCTGCTTCAGGAGAGCTGCTAGAGGCCGTAAATTACTACTAGTACATCAAGCTCAAGCTCTCTTTTCATCCCTCAAGCATTCTCCCTTCCTACAGCTTGCCTTTCATATAACTTTACTGTTAGTGTTGCTATAGGACTGTGAGCTTTATATGACATCTTTTTTTAAAAAAAGATTTTATTTACTTATTTGACACAGAGAGAGATCACAAGTAGGCAGAGAGGCAGGCAGAGAGAGAGGAGGAAGCAGGCTCCCTGCCGAGCAGGAAGCCCCAATATGGGGCTCGATCCCAGGACCCTGAGATCATGACCTGAGCCGAAGGCAGAGGCTTTAACCCACTGAGCCACCCAGGTGCCCAGGCACCCCTTATATGACACCTTTTTTTAATAACTTATAAGCAGTGGTGTGCTGGTAAGTGTTTAACAAATGGCTTTCCAAAAATGGGTATGTATATGCGCATGTTTTTTTTAAATGTTGCTGATATAAAGGATTTATATCACACAAATTACAAGAAACAAAATATATAATACACTTTATGGTAAGTTCCATATAGATGCCAGTTTTGGCAAAACACTTCCCATGATTTCTGTCAGACCCTTGCATCCTTACCCAACCGATGGCTGCCATGGGTAAACAAGTTTAGTCCGATATGAATGCTATGTTCCTTTAAGTTAAGGAGAAAGATGAGGGAAGCGGGAAGACGTATGTTACAACTTAACTTGGCTGTCAATGATGTGAATTCTCTCCTGAATTGGATAATCATTTTAGAATACTCTGGAAGGATATTTCCTCGTTTTGGGGCGCGATTCACAATGTGGTAGCTAAAGGATGACACTTTAAAATGTAATCTATGTTAGTAACATGTTCTTTATCACTGTAAGCCTAGACAATCAACAAAACCATAAACAAGACCTGATTTTTAGTGCTTGTTGCTTTTTATCCCGCCCACTCTGATTGCAAATTACCAACATGACGTTACTGAAGTGGAGTTGGGAAGAGATGCATGGTAGCACACCAATCCATTGTATTTCCAGTACACAGATACAATAGATAGAAATAGCTTCAAGAGCTATTTCTTAATAAATTCTAATAAAATAATTAGGAAGTGATTAGTTTCGAATATTTATTACATTTATGTGTAATAAATGGATTTAATGGTAAGTTTGTATAATTTAATTTTGACTAACGGGCTGTGTTTTAACAACCATCTCACAGAATTCCTGCAAGTTTAGCCCTCTGTTCTTGTGAGCTAGCTGGTAGAAGACAACTCCAGCACACCACCGTGTAAAGAAAAGATCATTTTTAATTTCCTGCTACCCAAATCACATTCACATACATACTTGAATCTTTAAGACTTCAAGGCAAGGGGGAAAAGGGTCCTTCTCTGGAAAAGCTTGGCAACCTTTCCCTTGATCTTCTATCAGGGGTCCACAAAGCTTCAAAAGCAATGTGTCAAGCATCTATTTGACCCCTCTGGTCTTTAGGAGATTTGGTATCATACCAGGAAAGGCAGGCAGTTGCCAATACTTGCAAATGAGCAGAGACAAGTGGTAGCTTGCCAAATGGCAACCGAGAGTGAGTCCACACATGCCATAGGCTTCCTTAGGTAATATGAAGTTGCAGTAACCAATGATATGCCTAACATCTTGATTTGTTTCATTGGTTGTTAGCAAGCAAAGGCACTTCCTATAAGCGGCAAAGCAAAGATGGTGACGGGGACTCTTTACAAATGATGAAAAAAACAAAGCAGAGCCAACTTACCCCTGTAACTGACTCAGAAGTGGCTTTGGTCAATGCCTATCTTGAACAAAGACGAGCCAGGCGCCATTCTCAGTTCAGCCAGGTGAATCAGATCCAACACGATAGTGATACTACTGAGTATGACAGTGAAGAATCTAACTCGGGAGCCTCCTCGTGGAAGGAGAGTGAAAGTGAACACCACCCATCACCAGCTAGTATTAAGAAGAGAAAACTAGCTCAGAGGCAAAGGAATGTGGGAAGTTACCAAATCAAGGAAAGGCCGTGCCTCCACTGCAAAGCCATGAGAACCAATGAATGGTTGACCCGCCATTTCCTTCAAAATACTTCAGTAACCCACATGAAGGCAGATACTCAAGAGGAAAATTGTGTACCTGACATTAATACAAAATTCAGTAAATTTTGAATTTTATCAAGTTCTTACCTTACTTGCAGCCAGATGAATGAGATGAATGAAACATAGAAAAAAATCACCAGAGCTCTAGGTGTGGAGGCTTTTACAATAAAGTCTCTCTAGTAACAACAAAAACATAATTGAAACCCAAGAGGTAAAATTTCAGATAATCCTTTGTCCAAAAATAGGCCAGTGAATTTGTTTATGGCACCACTGAAGCATCAAAGATCTGCTTCTACTATGATTTTTTAATTCAAAAGAGCACAAGACATATTTTATTCCTTGAGTATATGTATTTTGTTTATGCCTGTAATACAAATAAGGAAGCTCTTTTAAAATATATTTATGTTCAGAAACCATTTAAATTTATTTGATTGTTTTGATTGACTGAATGAATGAATTAGGCGACGTTGGTTGGCATGGAATGGACCGAATTCTCCAGGTCCATCTTTTCAGGTGACTCTACCTGAGCTGTATTGTTGCATGTGTGTCAGCTATAGTTGGCGAGGAGGAAGAACTCAAGAGCCCGGAAAAAGACCTGATTCCCAGANCCCCTCTTTTTTTTTTTTTTTTTAAGATTTTATTTATTTATTTGGCAGAGAGAGAGCACAAGAAGAGGGAGAAGTAGAGGGAGAAACAGGCTCCTCACTGAGCAGGGAGCCCAATGCGGGGCCGGAGCCCAATGCGGGGCTCAATCCCAGGACCTTGGGATCATGACCTGGGCTGAAGGCAGACGCCCAACAGATGGAGCCACCCAGGTGCCCCTTTGTTTTTTGTTTTTAGATTTTATTTATTTATTTGAGAGAGAGAGAGGGAGAGAGCACAGAAGGGGAGAGGAAGAAGCAGGTTTCCCACTGAGCAGGAAGCCCCATGCAGGGCTCCATCTTAGGATGGCAAGACCATGACCTGAGGTGAAGGCAGACGCTTAACTGACTGAGCCACCCAGGCGCCCCTGGTACTTCTTAAATATGGTGGGGAAGACTTTATTCAAGACAACTACAGCACTCACTTTGGCAGCACTTACACTAAAATTGGAACAATGGAATATTAGCATGGGTTCTGTGCAAGGCTGACGCACAAATTGGTGGAGCATTCCATATTTTTAAATACGTCAGACAAAGACAAATACTATCATCTCACTTATATGTGTAATCTAAAAGAGCCAAACTCAAGTAAACAGAGAATACAATGGTGGTTGCCAGGGACTGGGGCTAGGAAAAATGAGGAGATGTTGGTCAAAGTGTCCAAACTTTCAGCTGAATAAGTTTTGGGTCATCTAATGTACAGCATGGTGACTCTAGTTAACAGTGCTCTTACAATTACACAGCTGAAAGTTGCTAAGCCTAAACCTAAAATGTTCTCACCACACACAACAAAATGGTAGTCATGTGAGGTGGTGCATGTGTTAACTAATCTTATTGTGGTACTCTTTCACAATACATATGTGTATCAAATCATCATGTTGTACACCTTAAATTTATACAATAAAGTTGGGATTATAACTTAGTAAGGTTAAGATTGAAGAATTAAAAAAATGACTAGGCCACAAACTGCTATAAAAGAAAATAAAATCTATCAACCATACTTTGGAAAGAAAAAGGCTATTGTAATAGGGGTCAAATCTATTGCAATAGGAGAGCAAAATCAAGTTCAACTCCTAATACAGCAAGAATAAGTTGTGATTGATAGCCAAGGAGCAAGGTAAGGTGGTCAGTGAACGGAAAATTACTAGGAGAGACATCAAGGGTAGGGGGATTCCTGCTAAACTGACCTAACAGGATTCTTGCTAAAGGCAGCCAAGGACTCAGACATCAAAGAAAGAGGAGAAAAACTTGATCGGGTATCAAGGGTGGAGGACTCTCAATAAACTTACTTAGCACGATTCTTGCTAAAACTGGACCAGACACCAAGGTGGAGATCTGGTCTTGAAGAGGTCTCAGAGGAGCCTGACTAAAGTTGGGTCAGAGTGAGTCTTTCTCGAAAGTTAGCCACAATCTAGACATACATGGGGTTGGGCTTTTCAGGTAAGTGGGAACCCTAGTGGTGGGGTGTTCAGGCAGAACTTAGTAGATGGGTGGCCATTCTGGAGACCCTTCCCCAGGTGGATAGCAGAACCCCAGCTGGGATATAAAAGAAGGCCCCAATTCCAGAAAAGAGGGCTGGCTGGCAGGGAGAAGACAAACAGCAGGGACTCTAGTCACTGGGCTAGAGTTCAAAGAAGGGCTTAAGTCTTGGGGAAGGACTTAGGTATTACAAACATGATAAAGACTACAGCCTGATAATGAGGACTAAGCCTTTCATGACTCACTGGCAGAGGGACCACAAGCTATGACTTTGGTTACTCCTGCTAATAGTAGCTTTCTTAACTGATGGCAACACAGGGACCTGGGGTGGGGGGGCAATGTGGGAGCTCCGACCACTGGAATTAGGCCGCTGGAATCCAGGACATGGGCTGACTTTTCTGAGCTTATCTGTGGAGGCTGTCTTGTTCAGATTGCCTGAGTATTGGAATAGGTCTGAGGCCATGAGCAAAAAGCAGGACCTCAAGAGATGCCTCAAGCATCAACCTTTTCCATGAAAACTTCCCTTACTCCCCGACTCCCTCCTCAATTTTGTTCTCGCGGACAAAAAAAAAAAAAAAAAAAGCCTAAAATATAATAACAAGTTGCAGGAACGGGATTTAGACCCACATGGTCTGGCTTCAGAGTTTGGGCTCTGAATTACAATGATCTCAGCCATTACTCTCTGAAGATGAAAGATCCTGATTTCAAGGTAAGTCAGTCACCACCTCTCACACAGCCACAAGCGATGGCCCGAGCAGAAATAATCTCACCAGGAAAAGGAGGATGAGGGCTATTTTCCAGATAACAGAGTAAGGCCCCAGGCCCCAAATGTTTTGCTTGTGGATCTAGAATATAAACCATCGACATTATTATCTGAAGAGTCATATCACACACTGCTACTTTTCTTGTCCATGGGGCTAGAACAGATCGAGAGGGTAGGAGATAGTAGGAGAGGGTGGGAGATAGAAGAAGGAATCAAGATTGAGTTAAAGCAGAGGCTATGGATGTGAGGAGATTAGGGTAATCTGTGAGTACATTAAATAAACCAGAGGCCAAACACAGTTGGGAGGACATCCAAAGCCAGAGAAGTCACGGAATCAATGGAATAAGGCAAGGACATGGGAGGGGTGCGGCAAAAGTATAGCCAGGCAGGTTGGAACTGGATTACTGAGCGAGGAACAGTACTCTGAGGTGGCAGATGGTTCATGAGATCAGGGCTGCAAACACTAGTAGTGGCTGGGTGTTGCTTGTATGCAGAGCCTGGGGTGAGCTGTCGGGTTGGGGTCCCTGGCTGCTATACAGTCTCTTCAGCAGTCCGCCCTTGCTGCATGGGAGAAAGTAGGCTGCCTCTGATTTTCATGGTAGAAAACCTGGTTATCACCTGTTGTGCAGCTTGCTTGAGGGGAGGCATGGAATTCTTGGGCTGGCCTATCTGTAGTCCCTTCAATGCAGCTAAATGATCAGAACTGACCCCTGTCCACTTACGTCAAGCATCAGAGTCCTTGGCAAGAATTGCGATGCAGAGAACTATGGATGCCAGCGAGGGTCTAACTGAGATGGATATGGGGAAGAGTCAGAGTATCACACAAAGGAGGTATTTGGAAAGGAGGTGGGGAATGGGGAACAGGAACTGTGTCCACAGGGTAGGCAGTCTCAGACTCTGAACCAGTATCTGCCCTCCAGGAGTGGTGTGGTTTTGGTGGAAGAAGAAATGAGCCAGTAGGTTAAATCTAAGCCAATAATAAGAGCAACAATAATACTGATAATAGGCAACATTTAGATGATGCTTGTTATGTGCCAGGCACCGAAGCAAGCATTTTGCAAGGATTATTACCCTTCACAAGCCTGCAAAATAAATATTTTTCCAATTTTATAGATGATGAAACTGAGGCTCAGAGAAATTAAATGACCTACCCAAGGTCACACAGCTGGTGAGTGGGGGGGAGCTGGATCTTGGGTTTTGTCTGGCCACAAAGATGTTGTTTTTATCATGATGATAACACGTTATCCATGTTCTTAATGGAAAGCCCTTAGATAAGAACTTGGGAGATCCAAATACCAAACTGAGTCCAGAGACCAGCGAAGGACTGTTAGTGGAAAATGGAGCCAAGAATCAGAGATGGGAGCAGTTAAGCTAGGGAGGGTCCCCACTGTTGAGTGAAGAGGCGTCACAGCGTCAGCTCACCTCGTCTGCAGTGGTGAGCTTGGCCAATTTACCCATTGATCAGGCTGAAACGCAGGGTGGTCTTTTGAAGAAAAGGGGGTGGGTGGGAACTGGAGGAACTGGGAACTTGGCTGGAAGGGCTGGTTGGGGTAGAAATGAGCTCTGCAGTGTCCAGGAACAAGAAACAGTAGTGACTCGAGCAGCGAGGTGGATGGCCAAGGATATGAGTGGAGAGTTAGAGAGGACACTGCCAAGGAAACCAGGAGCAACCACAGCTCTTCCCAGCCCCACTCCTTTCTCTCAGGACGGAGAACTGTCTCCCCACAGATCCCAGTGTTTCCAAAACAGCAACCCATTCATGGGTTGTGGAATCAATTTAGAGGGGTGTGACAAGCATTTATTAAAAAATAAGTAGAAAATAACAGTGCATGGCACATAATAAGGGTAAGTATTGTTTTTGTTTCAGTGTGTGCGGACTGAGTTGCAATGCAAAATGTGTTTCTTACCATGGTAAGATACAAAATAAAAGCCACCGCTCTGGAGTAGCTTTCTTTGTAGATTTTCTGTATCAGCCAACTATTCCACTAAGTTAGAGAATCGCATTCCTGATTGCTGTATGCGAGTACTTAGTAAGTCTTCACCCATACTGTAGGATGGGCCAAGTGTCTAGATTCGTGAAGAGCTTGAATTAAATTATACTACTTTAAAAGAACTTTAGGTTTATTATTTTCAAATAGAATAAGTGGAAGCCAGCTAACCAACTGTTGCCTGGTACACAGGGCTAGGTTTTGCCTTGATGAATAAACAAGTGTAATTTGTAATTGACATTTCAAAGAAGGCTTAGAAACAGGCCAGCCTTTGTTTAAATCATAATTACCCTGTTTGTATGTAAAAGGATACTTCTAAAGCTTTTCAAAACAACTGGCTCTTTTAAGTAGATAATTATTCCCCTTCCAATCTTGTTTACACTATTCAGAACTTCAGTGAACTCTTTTTTTTTCCATAGATAGTACAAAGGTTAACTTCAGCCAGTCCTTCCTCAAATTATCACAAATTCCCAATTAGTAAATTCTAAACAGCGTTTCCCTGTAACAATATACCAAACACTTGTATGATGTATTCTTTATTGCTTTGAATAACGTCTGACAAGTTTCCAAGTACCAGGCCACCTGGATATTCTCTATCTGTCAGGAACATGTGGTCACAGAGGTGCAGGGGAGGGTAAGAGGAAACACAAATTATGCACAAACATGCAGGGATGGGGAAGGAGACAAAAGGGAGAAATGCCTTTAATGTATGTATATATGTACGTATGTATTCATTCGTTCGTTCATTCATTCATTCTCTATTACATATCCACTGAACTGCACATTTATAGGAACTTTTTAGTTTAAAGAAGAGCCACACTTTATATCTAAATTTCACAAAGCTGCAGATAAAAATAGAAGACTGAGCTTTTCTAAAAAAAAAAATTTTTTTTAATGTAGACTGGAAGTTATTAGAGAGACCTCAAGGGGTTGGCAGAGGATAGATGTATTATGAAAAAAATTATACTTGTCTTGGTTTGAATAACATTTCTCGTTGCAGATTTCAACTCAGTGCACAAAAGGACACGCATGACATATTTTTATAGAAAACAAAACTGTTACAATCCCAGACCATGCTCCTTTCTAGTTCTTACCTCTTATCTTGGGCGTTTGGCCTCTTTCGTAGATGGTTCCTCAAGATGCCTTATTACTGGGGCCTGTTGTCTATTATTGTCTTCGTTTATTAGGGCTTTCTGTCACCATGAAGTTTCATGTGTTTGAAATCTTGATTTAGCAGTGAGAATATCAGGCGGGGAGCCAACTCTGCTACTAATTAGTATAAATCAAGAGAGGGAAGCCAGGAGATAAAAACCAGGCCCCGGGGGAGGGGTATGCAGCCAGAGTTAGGAAGACTGACTAACAGGTCAGAGAGTTGCGTGTGGGACAAAGGGACTTGGAGAAATGCCACCTTGGGCCAGGGGCTTCTTGTCTCTTCTCTGATTGCCCCTCTTCAGGTCAGAAAGCATCTGTGGAGCCTTCATTCTTGCCCGCATTCCCATGTCTGCAGGTGGTCCACTCAGGGGCATGGGAGCTGACTCTAGAAAGGGAAGTTTGCTGGTGGAGGCATTCGGAGAAAAGCTCCTTTGTCTTATAAAGACCTGCACAGGAAAGAAATGGTCCCTTTTCGTTTGATGAACGATGTCTAGTCCTCACATGATGGCTGCAACAGTGACAGCCACCTGTGTCCCTAAGTGTATGGGTCTGAACACATCCGAGCGAGAATATGGAAGAGACGGAGGAAACTGGGTCCTGATAAGCTGAGTTAACAAATTCTGGAAACACCCTTCTTTGGGACTTTGTTTTGGGCAAGAAAGTTACCCTATTGACCATTTGAAGTTGGTTTTTCTGTGACTTGCTGCTAATACAGGGTCTTAGCCAGCTTCTTGTCCTTTATGATTCTTACAGCAGCTCCTTTTTTTTTCTTTTTGAGAGAGAGAGAGACAGACAGTGCATGTGGGAGGGAGGGACAGAGGGAGAGGGAGTGAGAGAATCTCAAACAGGTTCCAAGCCCCACTGTGGACCCCAACGCGAGATTCCATCCCACAATCCTGAGATAATGATCTGAGCTGAAATCACGAGTCAGACGCTAAACAGACTGAACTACCCAGTGCCCCTTGAAGCAAGCAGCTCCTTTTCTCTAGAAGAGAAATAACTTCAGATAAAGTGCATGTGCTCCTTTGATGGGGCCTGGGCTTGGCCTGGGATGATAATGGTGAGAGCTATTAATCACTGAGAAATTCCAGGAGTTTCTTTTCCCCCGCTTCTCATGTGTGTTGTATGGTGTGATCCTGACTGTTCCACGTCCCACTTTCACCCCATCCAGGCACGGAGTCAGCAGGCCCTCCTTCCTATCAGAGTCCCTTTCTGCGAATTCGGAACTGGGACCAGGAAAGAGATCTCTAGGGACTGGACTTTAAGCAGATTTTTAGGGTTGACATCGCCCCTCATGTACCTTGGCACCCAGAAAAAGCAGGTTTTCGCTGAAGGATAAGAATCAAACCAACAGAGAAGGGCAGAGAGATGTGATGGAAAATTCGGATGGTTTTCAAATCCCTGGTTCCAGTTAATTCCTGAGGCCCATTTGTTTACACACTCAGGCATCATATACACTTCACTAGTAGATTCTTATAATAATTTCTCTTTTTTGCTTAGTCTAGCTCAAGTGGGTTTCTATTACTGGAAACCAAAAGAATCATTTAAACAGTGGTGTGCTCGTAAATGCTTAACAATCGGCTCTGATTGTTAAAAGCCCTGATTTTGTAGCACTTGCTGATTTGCATGATATAAATACTCCCACTATTGCTTATTTCAGCTACCAAAGTGGCATGAGTGAACGTGGAGTTGGGAAGAGATGAGCGCATTGACTCTGGTGAACCAGTCTGGGATGGCTCTGTCACATCGCTGCCTAAAGAATAACACACACCACACAGTTTGCAGAAAATCCCTGTTATATAGAACATTCAAGAGTATATACTGATGATCGCTAAGTTGGGAATACTGGAATTAAAAGTTTTTAATTAAGTTCCAGTGTGCAGAGTCTTGGGGCTCAGGGAGTAGAGCAAGTAGGATTAAGTTTTTAAATAACATTGAAAAAAAATTTTTTTTCAGTATAATCATGATTTGGGTTTATTGGGACTCAGCTGGGGGAGGAGGAGGGTGTTTGGACCAAAGAAGGTGAAAAGGCTGGGAGTGCGTGTGGAAAGACGTGGAAGAAGGTGACCTGCGTGAGGGAAGGATCCAGGCCTTGACAAAAAGGAGAATGTCACCTTCTGCAGGTGAGGAGTGGCACTCTGGGGGTGAGAAGCACCAACGAAAGACTCAGTTAGGTCATTTGGCTATCTCCTGTAGAATCTCCTGATCTGCTTTGTTTTTGACTGAAAGCCTTTTACTACACAATTAAAGATAAGAAAGTATAAAATGTATATGCAGGGGTGGAGCAGTACTTTCTTTCTTTTTTAAAAAGATTTTATGTATTTATTTGACAGAGAGAGATACAGCGAGAAAGGAAACAAGCAGGGGAGTGGGAGAGGGAGAAGCAGGTTTCCTGCCGAGCAGGGAGCCTGATGTGGGGCTCGATCCCAGGATCCTGACCTGAGCTGAAGGCAGATGCTTAACAACTGAGCCACCCAGTTGCCACTGGAGCAGTGCTTTCATTATGAGGGAGGTCCAGTAGTCAATGAGTAAGAGTAAGTCTGACATTAGATCCTTTCCTCCTTTGGTGACGGGAGGTTGAGGGGTGTGGAGAAAGATGGCCTCTAGATTTTAAGAAGTCTCTTCCAGCCTAACTACCTTCCCACACTTGCCTCCTCTATCTGAAACGGCAGTCGCCAAACATTCAAATGTTGGACCTCTTCAAGTGTTAAGACCAGTCTCAAAGACCACCAGTAACATTTTCTGTGGCTCTTCCAGGAAGGCTGGGTTCCCACAGTTGAGACCCCTGGTGTAACCCCGATCCTAGCTGACTATAATGAACCCCCAGCCTTCCTCTTATGTTTCATGGTCAAGTAACTGGATTTTTTGGACATTATGCATCGATAATCCTAAACTCCCAGAACTTGGATTTTTGTACTTGAGGTCATAAATGAACATTTCAAACAACCGCATTTGTTTACTTTCAAGGGCATCGATATCTTTGTGCATCGATGTTTATGCATCTATTCAAATATTTAGTCCTTGACATTTATACGTGGTAAAGTGAATGTGTTGATGTTAGTGATAAGAAGGGTAGATTTTTTATAAGGTTAGTTCAGTTGAGACAAAGCTGGAAATCATTAGACATCCTGGAAGTGGTGGATTTTAGTATCAATTACATATTTGGACGTAAGCCTGTTGACTCTGTTCATTTGTGGGAAAAGACAGATAAAAATTAAAGAACATGTATAAAATGCTGAAAAACATATTCCTGGAGAATATATCTGAAAGGTGATGTGAACTAATTCCTTACATAAAAATTAATTCCAGATGGAACAAAATTAAAAGATAAAACAAGGAAACCATAAAAGTACTAGTAAAAAATTTCCTAATCTCAAAGTTGGGAAGAGTTTTCCAAGCATAATATAAATAAAATCCAGAAGCCTTAAGAGAAAAGACTTTACTTGGACTGCATACAAATATTTAAACTTCTGGAGAGAGAGAGAGGGAGAGAGAGAAGGAGAGAAAAAAACAGTCAGCAAATAAAGTGAAAAGGCAAACTGGGAACATTTTTGGAACACAAAATTAGGGCAAACCCTAATATCCCGAAAGTATAAAGAGTTTTTAAAATAAGATAAAGTCAAATAAGTTAGTACCAAAATGGTCAGCAGGATATATGAATCGAAAGTTCACAGAAGAGGAACTCTAAATGATTCTAATGATACATAAAAGGATGATCAACCTGACAAATAATTAAATACAAAGGAAAACAAAGTATTTTTCTTATTTTAGTTTTTTTTTTTTTTTTTTTTTTGACAGAGAGAGAGATCACAAGTAGGCAGAGAGGCAGGCAGAGAGAGAGGGGGAAGCAGGCTCCCCACTGAGCAGACAGCCCAAGGCGGGGCTGGATCCCAGGACCCTGAGATCATGACCTGAGCCGAAGGCAGAGGCTTAACCCACTGAGCCACCCAGGCACCCCTATTTTTCTTATTTTAGTCTGGCATAGGTTTAGTGTTTGATGACACCAGTATTGGCAAGAAGGCCCTTTTGAAGCAATGTTGGTGGGAAAGATAATTGGTATAATTTCTTTGGAGGGCAACCTGGGAATATAAAAAAATGCTCGTGGTCTGTGACCTAGCAATCTACTGTTAAGAATTGGTCCGACAGAACTATCCTTTCAGATGTACACACACACAACATAGGTACATACTGATGGATATTCATTGAAATATTGTATCTGCTTAGATTGCCAGGCTCCCAGAATCTGTTTTTTATTTATTTAAATTTTGTTTTTATTTTTTTAAGTAGACTCCATGCCCAATGTAGAGCTTGAACTCGTGACCCTGAGATCAAGAGTTGCATGGCCTACCGACTAAGCCAGCCAGGCACAGCCTGGAATCTTCTTTTTAAAAATGACATTTTTATTGTGTTGTTTTCTGATTAGAAGTACTTGGGAGTGGGCGCCTGGGTGGCTCAGTGGGTTAAGGCCGCTGCCTTCGGCTCAGGTCATGATCCCAGGGTCCTGGGATCGAGGCCCATGTCGGGCTCTCTGCTCAGCGGGGAGCCTGCTTCCTCCTCTCTCCTCTCTCTCTGCCTGCCTCTCTGCCTACTTGTGGTCTCTCTCTCTGTGTCAAATGAATAAATAAAATCTTAAAAAAAAAAAAAAGAAGCACTTGGGAGCATTGTAAGAAAGTCACAGAACACAGTTATGTTAAAATAGAAAGAAAATTCCACCCCAAAGATGATTACTGCTAACAGTTCAGTGCATATTATTTCCAGACCATTTTTGTGCATAAACATATGTAATAAGCTTGACTCTTGCTTTCCAAACCTAACAACTGAATAGATTCAGATAAATATTTTGAGATCTATTTCTCCTCATCCCAACTCTTACTATTTGCTATCTGAAACTCAGGAGCTGAATACATTCAGAAAACTGAATATCCTTCACTATTTGAATTCACTACACGTATTTTAACTCTTGCTCTCTGAATTTAGAAATAAATAAATTTGGATAGCCAGAGATAATTGTACAAGTATTTTCTCTCTTACAAAAGAAGAATTGTATAAAACCAAAAGACAACTGACAGAATGGGAGAAGATATTTGCAAATGACATATCAGATAAAGGGCTTGTATCCAAAATCTATAAAGAGCTTCTCAAACTCGACACCCATAAAACAAATAACCCAGTCAAGAAATGGGCAGAAGACATGAACAGATATCTCTCCAAAGAAGACATCCAAATGGCCAACAGACACATGAGAAAGTGTTCAACATCACTCGGCATCAGGGAAATACAAATCAAAACCACAGTGAGATACCACCTCACACCAGTCAGAATGGCTAAAATCAACAAGTCAGGAAACGACAGATGTTGGCGAGGATGTGGAGAAAGGGGAACCCTCCTACACTGTTGGTGGGAATGCAAGCTGGTGCAGCCACTCTGGAAAACAGTATGGAGGTTCCTCAAAAAGTTGAAAATAGAGCTACTCTACGACCCAGCAATTGCACTACTGGGTATTTACCCTAAAGACACAAAGGTAGTGATCCTCAGGGGCACATGCACCCGAATGTTTATAGCAGCAATGTCCACAATAACCAAACTATGGAAAGAACCTAGATGTCCGTCAACAGATGAATGGATAAAGAAGATGTAGTATATAAACAAGATGGAATACTATGCAGCCATCAAAAGAAATGAAATCTTGCCGTTTGCAACGATGTGGATGGAACTAGAGGGTATTATGTTAAGTGAAATAAGTCAATCAGAGAAAGACAATTATCATATGATCTCTCTGATATGAGGAACTTGAGGGTCAGGGCGGGGGGTTGTGGGGGATAGGGAGGGAAAAATAATGAAACAAGATGGGATGGGGAAGGAGACAAACCATAAGAGACTCCTAATCTCACAAAACAAACTGAGGGCTACTGGGGGGTGGGAGGGTAGGAATAGGGTGGCTGGGTTATGGACATTGGGGAGGGTTTGTGCTATGGTGAATGCTGTGAAAGGTGTAAGCCTGATGATTCACAGACCTGTACCCTTGGGGCAAATAATTAAAAAAAAGAAGAAGAAGAATTGTAATATACGCTATTCAACAACTTGCCTTTTTTCTTATACATCTATTTTTTACACCATTCCACGTTAGTTCATAAAGAACAATCTTATTTTTTTAATGTCCACATAGTATTCCACTGTATAGTTATATCATAATTTGTTGAGTGAGTTTCTTATTGATCATCATTTACTAGTAACCAAAGTATACGCACTAACATGGAAAGGTGTCCTGGTAATACATCAATTTTTTTTCTCTTCCCTTCCCACTCTAAGAATGTCCGACTGTGGATCCACTTTTAATTTAGAACTACATGGTTTGGTTCTTAATTATAAACTAGATTATAATTATACGTTTAATGTGTGCATGTTATCTCATCTCCCCATATACTGTAAATTGTGAGCTCTTTGGAACAAGGAGTTATCTTCCCTTCTCTGTCTTCCAAAATGCCTTTAAAAATGTTGTGCACAGGGCGCCTGGGTGGCTCAGTGGGTTAAAGCCACTGCCTTCGGCTCAGGTCATGATCCCAGGGTCCTGAGATCAAGGCCCATATCGGGCTCTCTGCTCAGCAGGGAGCCTGCTTCCTCCTCTCTCCTCTCTCTCTGCCTGCCTCTCTGCCTACTTGTAATCTCTCTCTCTGTGTCAAATGAATAAATAAAAAAAAAAAATCTTAAAAAAAAAATGTTGTGCACAGACATTGACAGGTCCTCAAGAAGTTACACATAGTGTTACCCTCTGACCCAGCAATCCACTCTTTTTAAAAACAGTTTTTGAATCTGATTCAAAATTTCTGTTTTATATCGACTGCATTTTTTGCTTTTCACCTTTTGACCTCCTTCACCTAAACAAAATTTTTATCTTAAAAAGTAAGTTGGACAGTATGTATGTCCAACTAAAATTCTGTAAAAGAAAAAAGATAAGCTAGTTAATATAGATACAGAAAAAAATTTTGGTGGAATATACACCCCACTGGTAAGAGTCATCAGAAGTAGGGATTGGGACAAGGGAGGGTGGGCAACGAGAGAGGTAGTTCCTTTTTTGTTAGAGTGGTCTCTCAGCTTTCCCCAAAATACCGTTATCAAGTCACACTCACAAAAATAAGGGGCATCTGGGTGGCTCAGTCAGTTAAGCGACTGCCTTCAGCTCAGGTCATGATCCCAGGGTCCTGGGATCGAGGCCCACATCGGGCTCTCTGCTCAGCAGGGAGCCTGCTTCCTCCTCTCTCCTCTCTCTCTGCCTGCCTCTCTGCCTACTTGTAATCTCTCTCTCTGTGTCAAATGAATAAATAAAAAAAAAAAATCTTAAAAAAAAAATGTTGTGCACAGACATTGACAGGTCCTCAAGAAGTTACACATAGTGTTACCCTCTGACCCAGCAATCCACTCTTTTTAAAAACAGTTTTTGAATCTGATTCAAAATTTCTGTTTTATATCGACTGCATTTTTTGCTTTTCACCTTTTGACCTCCTTCACCTAAACAAAATTTTTATCTTAAAAAGTAAGTTGGACAGTATGTATGTCCAACTAAAATTCTGTAAAAGAAAAAAGATAAGCTAGTTAATATAGATACAGAAAAAAATTTTGGTGGAATATACACCCCACTGGTAAGAGTCATCAGAAGTAGGGATTGGGACAAGGGAGGGTGGGCAACGAGAGAGGTAGTTCCTTTTTTGTTAGAGTGGTCTCTCAGCTTTCCCCAAAATACCGTTATCAAGTCACACTCACAAAAATAAGGGGCATCTGGGTGGCTCAGTCAGTTAAGCGACTGCCTTCAGCTCAGGTCATGATCCCAGGGTCCTGGGATGGAGCTCCACATTGGAATCCTTGCTCAGTGGGGAGCCTCTTTCTCTCCCTCTGTTCCCACCAACTTGCACCTATGTGTGCTCTCAAATAAATAAATAATTTAAATCTTTAAAAAATAATCAATAATAACATGTTTTTATATAATCCAGACTGTTCTTGTTTCTAGGAGTAATTTAGCTTTCAGAGTTATTCCTATAATGTTTCAATTCTTAATAAGCTGCATAAATTACTTTTTCAATTAGGATAAAAGGCTATTACTTAGTCCACGTTGAAATTAAGGATTTTATGGTATTTTTTTTTTTTTAAAGATTTTATTTATTAATTTCACAGAGGGAGAGAGATCACAAGGAGGCAGAGAGGCAGGCAGAGAGAGAGAGGGGGAAGCAGGCTCCCTGCTGAGCAGAGAGCCCGATGCAGGCCTCGATCCCAGGACCCTGAGATCATGACCTGAGCCGAAAGCAGAGGCTTTAACCCACTGAGCCACCCAGGCGCCCGATTTTATGGTATTTTTTACCTCTTTAGCTATTCTATCCTGTTAAATCAGGTAAGTCTACTGTTTAACTTTTATGCATTACACCTTTGTGTAAATTTTAGGAAACTATAGTGTATTTTAGTAGGAGACTGTTTAGATGCCTCTTTTTTTTTTTTTGTCTAGACAGTGCTACCCAGTAGAAATCTAAATGCAAGCTACATATGTTATTTAAAATTTTCTAGTAACTGGGAGTGCCTGGCTGGCTCAGTCAGTGGTGCATGCAACTCCTGATCTTGGGGTCATGAGTTCAAGCCCCACGTTGGAGGTAGAGATTACTTAAATAAATAAAACTTAAAAAAAAAAAAGTAAAAGAAACAGGTGCAATTAATTTTAATGTTTTATTAACCCAATATAGCTATACTATCTAATCAATACTAGCTATACTATCTAATAAATACTATCATTGGACATGTAATGAATATAAAAATTATTAATGAAATATTTTATATTCTAATTTTCATACCAAGTCTTTGAAATCTCATGTGTATTTTATACTGACAGCATATCTCAATTTGGGCGCTGAATTTTCAATAGTTAAATGTCCTATCAAAACATTAAAGTGTGTTTAAGGGAAAAATATTTTACGGTGCTTTAGTTCTTAAGGTTAAGTTAAAATTAATTAAAACATTTAAATATTCAATTCCCCAGTCATACTGGAGATTTCAAGTGGTCCATTTCAAGTTGTCATATAGCTGGTGGCTGCATTATTGGACAGTGCAGATAAAGATCATTACAAAAGAAGCAGGCTGGTCTAGACATTGAGCTCTTGGCTGATAAAGTCTTATTCATCTTTGGAGCCCTATTAGTTAATGGTGCTGGTAATTCAGGAGATATTCCATAATTGAGGAATTCATTCATGGATCCTGAACTGGGGTGACCATAAATGGGAACTTAAGGCAAAAAGAGAAGGATGAGAAGACAAATCTTCACAATTCGGCCTTGGGTGGTTCCCTGACTTCCCGCTGAGGAAGGACAAATAGTTATTACACTGGAGGTCTTTTAAGCTTGGTGTTGCAAACAGTTAATGATGTATGGAGTCTGTTTGTTCTCCCCAACTGACTTAATATAAAAAAGAATTTGTGTAATGGACTTTTAGACCAAACAAGTGCAAAGACTGTCTTTGGAAGAAGGTGGGGGGCCCGGTGTTAACTGGACCCACACAATGGTTGTTTGCTGGTGGCAGGAGGGGGCAGCAGAGAGCTGCTAGGGTGGTGCGCTCTGGGGAGCTCTGAAGGACCCACAGGTGGGAAAATGGAGTTTTAGGGTGAACTCAAATCCTGAACTCAAGACCAAAAGGAAAACCAGCCAAGAAAGCACAGTATCAAGAGGGATGCCAAACCAAGTTGAGAGCAAGGTACATAAGAGGCTAGGGTCTGTAGTTTCCTGCCCCGCCTCAGAGGGAGATTTGGTCTTTTCTTTCTTTCTTTTATTTAAATTTTAAACAAAATGAAGAAAATTAAAATTACTGTTAACCACAAAGGACTTCTGGGAATTTCTGTAGCCAAATCACTAGGTTAACTTTTGGGGGGTATTTCCTACCTATATCATCCTTTTTCTTTCCCCCCCTATATAATTTGAACGTGTGTTTTGTTTTGTAAGTGGTATGTATGTATTTATTTACTTGTAAGTGGTTTTTTAAATTTTTTAAATTTTTAAAAAAGATTTTATTTATTTATTCTTGTGTGAGAGAGAGAGAGATCATGAGCATGAGAGGTGGGAGGGGCAGAGGGAGAAGCAGACTCCCGGCTGAGCAGGGAGCCAGGTGCGGGACTCGATCCCAGGGGCCTGAGATCATGACCTGAGCTAAAGGCAGACACTTAACCGACTGAGCCACCCACACGCCCTGTAAGTGGTTTTTAAAGACTTTAGTATTCTGTGACTTCTTTCCATGTCTTTACATATTCTTAGTATTCTTGTACAACATCATTTAAAAAATTAAATTAAAATTTATTTTTAAATTTTTATCATTAAAGTATAGTTGATGTACAATGTTATATTAGTTTCAAACGTACAGCATAGTGCTTCGACAATTCTATACATTACTCTATGCTCACCATGATAAGTGTAGTCACCATCTATCACCAATACAATGTTATTAAAATATTATTGATCATATTCTTTGGGTGCCTGGCTGGCTCAGTCAGAAAAGCATGCGACTGTTGATCTCAGGGTCATAAGTATGAGCCCCACATTAGGTGTAGAGATTACGTAAAATTAATAAATAAAATTTAAAGAGAACAATATTATTGACTATAGTCTTTATGCTGTTCTTTTCATCTCAGTGACTTATTTATTTTATAATTGGAACTTTGTACCTCTTAATCTCCTTCACCTACAACATCATTTTTTTAAAAAGATTATTTATTTATTTATTTGACAGAGAGAGAGAGATCACAAGTAGGCAGAGAGGCAGGCAGAGAGAGAGAGGGGGAAGCAGGCTCCCCGCTGAGCAGAGAGCCCGATGCTCAATCCCAGGACCCTGAGATCATGACCTGAGCCGAAGGCAGAGGCTTAACCCACTGAGCCACCCAGGCGCCCCTACAACATCATTTTTAATGGTCTCCTCATGTTTGGTTGGTGTAGATTTGCTCGGCCTGATTTAACCAATTGCCAATTAGAAGATATTAGGATTTTTCCAATTTTTCACCACTTGAAATAATATAAATACTAGGTAAATCTTTGTGCCTATCCATAATGATCTGCTTAGAATAAATGTCTAAAAGTAGAATTGTTAGGAGTTAGTTGGACAGTCAGGTAGTCAGGGGCAGGGTCCCCAGCAAGAAAATATGGAGTCAGGACAGCTAAAATAAAACAGGACAGACATCCTGTTTTGCAGCTTAGACAAGACTGCACTAACATTCTGCTCTGCAGCCTTTGCAGAAATGACTTCTGCAAAACGTTCTAAAATAAGACAATGAACCACAAAGCATTTGTCAATATCGTGGGCAAGGGGTAGTTAAGACAGAAGCCCTCGGATGTCAGCAAAAAAAGACCAGCAGCATGTGGACACGAACCTAAGAGGTAGACAGATAACGTGACCAAAGCCCTGACTGGCACGACTCAGCACACCCTGATTGCTTAAGACAGTTCTGCAAAAGAGCTCATAAAACCCCCTAAACTTAGAAACTCAGGGGCAACCCTCTCGGGCCCCCTTCCCTCTCGGTGAGCTTTATACTTTTGCTCAATAAGCTTTGCTTTGTTGCCCACCCCTCTTCATCTGGTCTTACCTCTTCATTCTTCTTTGAAGCAGCGTGACCAAGAATGGTGGGTACTAACAGCCCAGAAATCCTGCAACAGAATGCTAGGTGCAGAGGTACGTATCTGTATGTTTTTGGATTTCAGTCGCCAAATCCCTCTCTTGGAAGTCTGTAACAGTGTACACTCTTTCACCAGTACCCATTTTCCAAAACCCTCACCAATTCTGGGTAGTATTAAAAATACACGAGCAAACAAACATCTACCACAACCAAAAAACCCAACAACTTTGCCGACTTGATAGGTGAAAACAAAACAAAACAAAACAAAAGTCATGTCATTTTCAAAAATAGCATTTCTTTGGTTACTAGATATGAACATTTAAAAAAAATGGTCATATATTTGTGTGTGTGCCTATTTTTGTTATTATCCGCTTTCTTTTCTCTTTTCCTTTCTTTCTCTCTCTCTCCCTTTCTTCTTTCTTTCTTTCTTTCTTTCTTTCTTTCTCTCTCTCCCTCCCTCCCTCTCTCTCTCTCTCTCTCTCTCTCTCTCTCTCTCTCTCTCTCTCTCTCTCGACTTTATTTTTAAGTAATCTCCACACCAAGCATGGGGCTCAAACTCACATCCCCAAGATCAAGAGTCACACCCTTGCCTGAGTGAGCTGGCCAGGTGCCCGGTGTTACTCAATTTTCTACAAAATATTTTCCTGTAGAGTTTTCTAAGTGCTGTCTACCCAGTGAGGATATTAATCCTTGAAAATATATGCTGCAACAAACAAACAAATAATTGCAAATATTTCCCACTGTCTATCGCCTCTTCATTATTTTTGCAGGTGGCTTCCCAGATTTTTTTTTTAAATAAACTTGTCATTTGGAGTAATTTTTTGGAACAATTTTATGTTTATGGGAAAGTGGCCGAGACAGTATGGAGAGTTCCTTCCTACCTTTCATCTCGTCTGCCCTAGAGTTCTCTTCTACATAACCATGGTGTATTTGCCCAAACAAAGCAATACCGTAAGGGTCGAAAGTTGTCTGTTCATGGGTGGCAGAGAACCAAGCCAGCTCATACCATCTTCATCTTCCTCCGATGGAAAATCTGGTTGAAAGTTCGCTTGATGGACATTTGGAGCAAAGTTTTTTTTAAACACTATGATTTTGTGGATTTTCTGGGCAGAGCACAGAAATCTGTGTAATTCAGAATGTTCTGAAATTCACCATTCATAGTTTACCAACAGAGCTGTGGGACTCTTTTTACTATGAATAATAATGTTTCTACATGCCAAGGGCATTCAGAGTTTTGATTTTTGAAGGGCTCTGGAGCCTGGAAACTCTGCTGGAGGATTTAATATCCCGTGGTTCCATTTAATCCCTCACTTTCCCCGCAATCGGGCTGCTCACTTCCTGGGGTTAAAGGGCAAAAGTGGGAAGTGTGCCTAACATCATCCTTAATAGGAAGTAACATGCCATTAGAGCCTTTTCTAAAGAGAGCTATCATCTTTCTCTTTCTAAATTACAGCTTCCCCACTGATAGACTGATAAAGAAGCATTTGGTCTAAAACGGTCTTTTCCTAGAGCAGAGTGGAATTACCTGGGATAACAGGACAGGACAGTGTCAGAGCAGTGACCCGTGGTCCAAGCCCGGAGCTCCTCTTGCCTGCTCCACGTCTGATCAGCCCTGCCCAGGGGCTTTGTGTAAGTCACCTCCTGTCTGGTGCCTCATTTCCTCATCTGCAAAGCAAGGGAGCTCCAATGATCTCTTTCCAGTTGGAGATTTCCAAAAGCAGATTTTATTGGGGTTGATGGGTATGTTTATGATGTGGACTGTAGTTATGGTTTCCTGGGTGTATACATATGTCAAAACTTATCAAAGGGCATATTTTAAATATAGGCAGTTTGTTGTTTGTCATGTATACCTCAATGCAGCTATCTAAAAAGAGATTTTATCCAGCTTTATCCAGCTTCTAGAATGATGAGGCAGGAGAAAGGACAGTGCTCTGTTCTGATAAAAATCTGTTTCCATTGTCAGTAATAGAGAGAAATAAGCAGTGCTTTCTGGAGTTTTCCCTACAGCCTCCTACTAAAGTTTGTGCTTTCTCCTTCTCCGGTTTCTATTGGTTTTCTAAAATGACTATTTGCATCCATTCCAGGGAATGTTCATTCTGCTCATCTCAGGGATCATCCTCAATGTAGACTGGCCCAGACTCAAGAGTGTGGGGTCCAAGCTTCTCTTGGATGCCCATTGTGACTGTAGGTTCGTTTTCAGTATCTCTTCAGGAAGAGAACTGTCATGTCTCTAACACTTACAGTGAATGCAATTCATTGGGTAGTTTGTTTGAAATCGTGTTGTATAAAGGCGATAAATTCTCCCAGTGGAACTTCACAGTGCGATGTGTGCGTGAGGAGCTGCGGGAGGCTGTGTGGAGGTGGTGATCTGCCCTTCCTTCGATGCGCCCTGGAAAGCACCCTTTCCCTGACTTCTTCCATTCCCAGCCAGGCATTGGTCACTCAGCATGGACTCGAGATTCTCCCACGGCAATACTTTTGAGCCCCTCTCATGCATTCCCTCTGCTACCACCTGGTCCAGATGCACCACTTTAAATCAATCTGGATTTCTCCAGGAAGCTCTTTACCTGGTTCTCTGCATCCAGCGTCCCTGCCCTGCAGCCCATCCTGCCAGGTTCATCATTCTCAACACTGCCTGCCTCAGTCACTTGCGAACTTAGCAACCTCTTGAGGCTCTTTATTTCCCCCTTTCATCATGGGTACACTCTGTTTGGACTGTGAGGCCTTCATGATCAGCCCTTCTCTTCTCTTCCCCTGTTTCACCTTTCTCGCCATGCCCAGGGGCATGTCTGCCCAAGTGGGGCAAGTTTCCTCCTGGAGCCAGTCACGTGCCCTGTATTTCTCAGTTCTGGATCCTTCTCGTCTCTCTCTTCCACCGGGATGTCCTGAGCAAATCCTACCTGCCTTAGACTCACTCCGCTCAGACCCCACCTTTTCCCAGAAGCTTTTACTGATTCTCCAAGTACATTCCAATTCCTATGACTACTGTTTACTTGTTAGGAGCTGGGCACATGAGGATGAATTATGGCCTCTGTCTCTTGGTTTCTGTCTTCTTCCTGACACCCAGAGAATGAAAAACCAAGTTGATCCAGGAGTTTCTTAAACCGGAAACACCACGCATGTATACCTTTCACCTTCAAGTACGTACTTGAGAATTCTAACCCCTGGATTTAAAGTGTGTGTGGAGGAAGAATTTGACACACAGAGGACAAAAGAAAATTTCCTTGTGTCTGTTTGTGGTTGATTCTTGCTGAGCTGGACATAATGTGAATGATTAAGTGCAATAAGGTATGATTCCTAAAAATAGGTAGTTCGATCTTTCTCTTTTGCAATGAAGAACAAAGTCAGATAAATGTAGACTTATGTTTATAGACAAGGAAAGATCACCTTTGTTTAAAAAATCCTTTGCTTAAAAATCAGAATATATGGTATCATCTAGGCTTCAAGAAAAAGCTCTAAAACATGGAAAGAAATTTGGAAAGATATACACCAAATGATTTTCTTTGGGTGGAGGGGCTATTGGTGATAAAATAAAATACTTCCTTTTTATCCAAACTTTCTGTAACAAGCAATTTCACTGTCGTAATCAGAAAGACATTTTCATTTTGGGAAAAAGCACAGAAACAAGGACATCAATTTGGTACAAATGCAGATGGATCACTTTAGAAACAGTCCAAAATTGAATATTAAAAGGCCTTCTGTTTTGTTTTAATATAGAGTGAGGACAGGAATGGGCCACCTCTATAGGGAGATTCAGCAGATGTGGACTGAGTGATTGTAGTGTTTCAGGGTAAACATTATAAAAATAAACAAATGAGCAAACTAATGGAATGTGATAGACAGGACGCTTGCATAATTACTATAAATGCTGTGCCCTTTTTTGTTTGTTTGCTTTTTATTTTTTGTTTTTGGTCGGAGACCCAGAAAAGACTTTAACCTCAGATCTATCTATTAATCTGGCTTCTATCACTGCTCAGAGTTAGTGGCATTTTATGTTCTAAATCATACACCCATGATTTGCCCTTGGTATGCTCTAGCAATTTTGTTTTCCTTCCACCAAAGTTTGTTATCTCATTGCAGGAATGGAAAATGTACGGATTGGTGAGATCACACAGGTGGATATCTACAGCCTTGAGAATTGGACATGCAGGTGGGAATTTTACCATGTGGGCATTCAACCTGAGTTCTTACACGGCCTACAGATCAGCCTCAGCCATGGGCCCTATAAATAAAGTTCAGGAGTGACATTGAACTCTGGACTCTGGGAAGACCTTTCACCATGAAGTTGATCCTGGTTTTTGGTGCCCTCCTGGGGCATATCTACTGTCGAGAAACATTTGTGGGGTAAGTTATGCTTTCTGGTGCCTGTCTGAACTTTTTTTTTTTACCTGATTCACAGGGTTTCAGTGGATTGTCGTGGAACAATGGGTGTAAGTGTTCGGCATTTTCAGATTTAGACAGGGAACAGTGGGAATAACAGGAATGAATGACCCGAGAAAGAGACAAATGACATCTAAAGGAAAAAACAGTGTGGAATTTCTCTCCCCACCGGTGATCAGAATGTGGGATGATAGGCGTCAGTGAAAGTAGACTGATTGTCTCAGTGCACCTCAGGAAGTGCTTACTCTTCTACCACCTCCTCCTGGCCATTCTGGGCTTTGCCCTCCTCCCTGCCTCCAGATCTAGTGCCCAGGCCGCAGAACCTCAAGAGCTGGGAGGACCGGGGTTGTAGATTTCAGCCCACACCCAACTCTCATGGCATCATAGGATTCACCTTTGTTCTAAAGTACTTTGGTTTCAAGAGTCTATGAAAGGCTTTAGGCAGCATTTCTTGAGGAGCGTTCAGGGAATTAAGGAATGGTCAAGTAAGTTTGGCCCAAAGAAGTGGGTGGTCAAATAAATTTGGGAATCAGAGGGTTTAACAAACTGTAGGATTTCTAGCGACTTTTACCGAATTCGTGTGCATTGTAAATCTGTAAGAAGGGATACAGGTTGCTGCATTTACCCATTTTTTTGGATTAAACTCCTCCCACTTTTTTTTTTTTTTAATGTACTGAGCAACTCAAAGGGCTACTATTCCTTAGAACACACACCAGGAAATATTAGCCCAAAGCAGTACTTTTCTCAGTGGCTTCCCATTACAAAGGGGGACCTCTGGGTGTCTGCACTAACCAAAAGGAATGAGACTCAAATGGAAGAATTTTCAGATCCTGGGGCAGGTGGCTCCTTATAGGCAGAAGAGCCTTGAAAATCTCACACTCTATTACTTACGTATTTTACTAGCATTCATTGGAAATTGCATGGCACTTGGTTTCAGAAGACCTGGGTTGTGGTCCTCGTATATGGCTCTTTGTACCAATCCTTTCCCTGCTGCACAAATGCTCAGGGCAGTGACTCAGGAAGTCAGCCTATTTGGAGAAAGAACAGAGAAGAAATCTCCTGCCAAGGAAGGGCTATACAAATCCAGATCTACTCCCCAACTTATTTCTAAGGATATGTGTTTGCTTGTTTTGCAACTTCTCTTTCTTGCCAAGGTGTCCTTGATATCCTTCATTCCTCATTATACATGTGTATGGGTGTGTGTGGAGAGCACACCACGGTTTTTCAGGGTCCCAGCTGTCTTTGGCATACCCCTAGCTTAGGCCACATGAATGGGGTTTGGAGATGGAACTCTAATACATTTCAAAACATTGGAGGTCTATCCAGATGTGAATTTGATTTCCTCTTACAAGTACCAACATAATTATTCCACTTAAAACAACAACAACAACAACCCCCCCCAACTTCATTTCTGAAAAGCAGGAACAGACAAGTTTTAAAAGCTCTTGCTTTATGACCAGCAGGTGTTATTTTATAAATAATCATTAGCTAAAGGAAAGGTAACTTTAATGGCAAGCTTCCTGCTAAGAGTAGGCACACCTCTTAATTATTATCTAGATACCATTTCCTGGGGGGGAGGTAAAGCCATTCTACCAAGTCCTCATTCTGGGGATGTGGGTCAGTATATGATTTATTAGTTTCTCAATTGTCAAAGAGATTATTAACTGCTCCATTAACCTCCTACATGCAGAGAGTAACAGGAGCAGAAAGCGACAAGAAACAGTGTCCAGCTTTTGCCTTTAAGATCATGTCTGTGGTTAATTTTCTTAGGGACCAGGTTCTTGAGATCTCACCAAGGAATGAAGAACAAGTAAAACATCTGGTGGAATTGGAGGCTGAAGAACATCTTCAGGTATCCATTCTAGAGCGACCCTCTGTTTCGCAAAGTGACTACTCCACAGTTAGACACCATGATTGGGATCTTTGACTTCGGACTGTATCTCATCTTCTCTGACATAGCGTGGAACGCTAACTCATGGAGCTGGGATGCGGAAAGCCTGGGCTCTAGTTTCGACTCTGTGACACTGGGAAAGTCACCTACCTTGCCTGTGTCCCTTTATCTCATTCAGTATAATGAGGATAAATATATCATTCTTCTAGCTCACAGGTTTATCCTAAGAGTGAAAAGAGACCAAATGTGAAAGTTACTTTGAAAAATTGCTGAACAGCTTTAATGCATTATTTCCATCCTACAATAATTTACAGTATTAATGTTCTGTTATGAAATGAATTGGATTGCTTGAACGTCAACTGTTAAAAAAAACTGCCACAGTTTTAAATAATCTTTGCCTTCTGCCAGTTTTAATATCTAAACATAGGAGGGGACAAACAATATGACACATAGGCCCCAGCTTGGATATTTAAAAACCCTCTTGCAATATCAGAGTGATTCTATAGTGATTCTAGTCTTATGGGCTGGAGGTAAAATAGATACAAATTGATTTCTGGAAACCTGTCCATTTCCCTGGAATAACCCACTTATTGCCTCGGCCTTTTATCCCTTCCAGCTTGATTTTTGGAAATCACCCACGATTCCAGGAGAGACAGCCCATGTCCGAGTTCCTTTTGTGAATGTCCAAGCAGTCAAAGTTTTCTTGGAGTCCCAGGGAATTGCTTATTCCACCATGATTGAAGATGTTCAGGTATTTATCCTTCCAGAGCCTTGCTGGTCTACATGAACTGAAGATCCATCCTTTTTTGTCCTTGGGTACCCTCTGCCAGGGAGAAGGACCTGTGGGTGCTGCTAGGGCCTTCCTGTAGTCTGGGCTACCCCTGACGCTGACCCTTTCCCTTTTGCATTTGACATAGTGGGATATAGTAACAAAAATCTTAAGGGAAAGGGCAAAATAGAATCTTTGGCATGAAATGTACATACCGAAGGGTATTCGTTTAAGTGAAAGTGAATCGTTTTTCATTTAGTTTTTAATTGGGGGTTAACTTGGGCCCTGGGTTCCCAGAAAGGTAGGAGAGCCATAACACAACTACGGGACTGACTGTCATCCTATATTTGCAGCATCTGGCTAGCCAGAAGTCCTGTGAGTGACTCATCCCCTTTCAAGTTGTTGCCAGAATAAGGGAAACGCATGACCCTAGAGCCTGTATGACAGGAAGAGGATTCTTGGGACTGGGGACCTGAGTGTTAGCATTTCCCTCACAACTGTAGATGCAAATGGATTGCTGTAAACTAATCATAGGTGTGACTGGTTTATCTTAGGTTCTATTGGACAAAGAGAATGAAGAAATGTTACTTAATCAGAGAAGACAACGGGATGGTAACTTCAACTTTGAGGCTTATCATACTTTGGAAGAGGTAGGTGTTTCAAAATGAACCTCATAGAAATGGGCCGTTTTCTCCTCTGATGACAAGGCTTTTAATTCAACCTGGTGACTTAATGGGAAGTATTCTCATGATTTCCTAACTTCTTCCATTTTCTCTAGGCTTTCACAGCCAGTATCAGTGTCACTGCTTTAAGGCAGGACCCTGAGGCTCACTTGCCCATCCCAGGAGCCATTCCATTATTTGGAATTGTCGAGGAGTGTCTTAAGTGGGCACACAAACAGCCTCTCCTGCTGAGGAGCCTCTCCCCTCAGGGCCCCTCTGACTATTTCTGACCAGTGCTGCCCACAAAGCCATTTGAGACCTGTGCTTCCTGGTTGCCACTAATGATGGAATCAGGGGATGTCCCAACAACTCTGACTTTCAGCCAAGGGTTGGGTCTCCCAACCTGACCACTGTTCCAAGACCTAATAGCAGCAAAGACTTGTGAGGTCGCTGCTGTCTTTCCTGAGTTTTATTGGTGTGAAGAATGCCCCCTTCCTCCAGCTGGGTCACACACTGCCACCTGGCCATCTGGGCAGGGCTGTACTTGTCTCTTCCTGACACAGAGCGTTTCCTGGGATTCACGGGGGTCCATTTGCCTAAATGATTTGCAGTGGGGCAACGGAGGGGAGGGGGGAAGAGATGGGGGTTGGAGAGTAACAGGGTGAGGTGGGGCAGCAGGACAGAGCTAGACAGGAGGAATCTGGTAGGTACTCATCCCCTCAATCAGCAATTCTAAATGCAAAGAAGTCTGAAACCAAAGTCCCCCCCCCCCCGATTTATTTGGTGGCAAAAGCTGACCTGACCTAAACTCATCTGGGGGTAGGCTCTGACCTGAACTGCCTTGCTACCCATTTGTTTTACTGCCAGAAATATTAATGTCTCTGAATATGGAGCCATGCCACATGTGTAATATGCAATATAGGCTTCCTCCGACTTTTTTTTTTTAGTTTAAGATTTTATTTATTTGACACACAGACAGAGAGAGAGAGGGAGAGAGAGATCTTTCTAAAAAAAAATTTTTTTTCTTAATACGTATGGCCCCTAAGGGGTTCAGATAAGGGACTGTGAACCAGCACAGAGAACGAGGGGTAAAGGGCATGAAGAAAGCAAGAGGCTGGCTCGCTCGCTCGCCTTTGCCCGGGCCCACCAACTGGCGTCTGTGTCCCGCAGAGAACGAGTGCGGGCAGCGCGGCCGGAGGCGCCCTTTCCCTGCGGGCCGCTCTCCAGACACGCCCCGGCACGTCTCGGCCCGGCCAGGGCCACAGCTTGGGTGCCCCGGCGGCACGGCATGTCAACCAGCCTCGCGAGCCGGAGCCCAAGGAGCTGGGGACCGAAGTGCCTCCGAGGCCACCGCCCCGTCGCCCCCCGGCCTCAACCAGCCCCGCCGCCTTCTGCAGCGCCGGCCTCCAGAGCCGCCTTTTTGGGGGGAGCCGCTGCCACTCGTGGCCCTCTGCTAACGAGGGCGAGCAGCTCTGTGGCCGGGGAGGNNNNGAGCCGGGCTGCCGAGAGCCACAGGCAAGCCCGAGAAGGGCCATTTTGTCGGAAGCACCAAACTGGAACGAGCCGGCTCCGCGGCCACAAGATGGCTTCCCCCCTCCCAGCCCGTGCGGACGCCCGGTGCCTCATCGTGGCTTCGCCGGGAGTCCGCCGTCCCCAGTCCCGCCGCACCTGCCGCGCCGCCCTCTCCGTCCCCGGGGGCAAGCGGAAGGGAGGCGAGAGAAAAAGTCACTGATGGTTACATCACGTCATTCATTTGCAAATGTCTACTTATTCGTCCTAACACCTTTCAGATTTCCCAAGAAATGGATAACATCGTTGCTCAGCACCCGGGGCTAGTGAGCAAAGTGAATATTGGCCATTCTTTCGAAAAGCGGCCCATGAACGTGCTCAAGGTACACAGGTGCAGCTGGGGGGCTCCTCCCGAGGTTTCTAGAATGTGGGCCGTCTGACCCGGCTCTGCGGGTGGAGCGGTTCCTTCCCGCCCCCCACTTTCCCTTTTCTCCTCCGAACCGGTCCTTGCTGGTTTCGAGTATCCACCTCCCCACTCCCGCCCTCCCCCCTTTTCTTTTCCTTTTTCTCTTTCCTGCGCAGGCTGACGCAGGTCTGCACGAGTGAATTAATGCTCTCATCTTGATAGATTCGCTCGCAGGGAACCAGAGGCGAGCGCGCCAATAAGAACAGAGGAAGGGGGAG
>LNAC01000049.1:2107668-2133877 GCA_002007465.1 Ailurus styani | reverse complement strand
TTTGTTTACCTTTTATTTTCTTTTTTTTCCTCTTTTTTAAACCGAGAGATTAAGGGGGGGGGCGGGGAAGCGCCAAAAAGTTGCCTGAGCTGCATTTGAAAACAGAAGCGCTCCTGCCGTGTGCGGCAGGGTGACGGGGCAGCTAAATTGCACAGGCAAATGCTCAGGAAACGAAGGCAGTTCTTCGCTATTTTGAAAAAGGTTAGGGTTTTACTCCAACCTGTAACCTCTAACAGTCTTAGTGCTGGTAGTTTCAAGCTTTTTTACTTTGCCCAGAAAAAGAGTGAAATTTATTTACCAGGTTTCCTAGAAAGAGTTTGTGAAAGAGGAAAAAAAAAAAAAGAGAGAGAGATAATGTCACAACTCCCTACTAAATTTGGAAATGTTATGGCTGAGAACCAACGGACTCATCGGGACAGATGGATTTCTCCAGAGTGTTTCTCCCAAAGCAGGCTTGAGAAAAGTGGTTTGCCTACTTCATGACATGGTGGTACATTTGCTAATACTTACTCCCTTATTTAAAAAAAAAAAAATTTTCCTCTTCCCTGTTTGTCCTACCATTGGGCCAAGAAGTCCCGAATTCTCCTCTGCCTTGGATTGTCTTGGTCTTCTCTTCTACAGGGTAATTCGTGGGTGAGAATGTTATGTGTTTTTGAAAGTTCCCTGCTTTCTACGATTGAGCTCTTTGGAGGAAAAGACACAAAACACTTATAACTAAAACTCTTGAAGCCCATGAAATGTAATTTTTAGCAAGGATTTGCATTTCTCATTTACCTTATCTGCTATGTTTAGAATGCAGCACAGAGATAGAAGTTGATGGTGCAAAAATAATCTTTTCCTCCCCATTTACTGATCCAATTGGCAGAGCCACTCTTCCAAATAAAACCGAGACACTTAGATCATAAAATTTAAACTCTGGAAAACACCTCCGGAGCCTACCATCCTGTTTTGATGAAGGACTCAAAAGGTTATCACAAGCATTTTTATTACAAAAACAACACGATCATTGCAAAAATTGGAAAATAGAAAACAAAAGAGGAAAAACGTCCCCGTATTCCTAATTGCACGACTATGGGGTGATGGCTGTTAATATTTTGTTGTATGTCTTGCTATTTCTCTCTTCCTCCCCCCTCTTCTTTTTTCTTGTGTGTTTGTGTGTATACATACACATACATACATGAACTAGCCTTTTAAGAGAATCAAAAAGGCATCATATTATTGTGTAAACTATTTTGTAAAATTTACAACAAATGATTTCATGTCACTACATTATCTGCACCTAGTTTTTAACAAATATCACAGGAGAAAAAAATCTATCCCTTCTTGTTGGCCTGCATTTAAACTTATATTAAACTCAGGGGACCAGAAAAAGCACGCGAAATAAGAGTCAATCAACAGCATCTCTGTCCACACCTTCTCCTTCTCTCTCAATCATGTGAAGTACAGAAAGAGGGCTGGACAAGGCCCCAGGGGAGAAGAGTGGGGACAGGGGCCTGCAGCAGTGGAGCTGTTCACGTTTCCACACTGTTTTGCAGTTCAGCACCGGAGGAGACAAACCAGCCATCTGGCTAGATGCCGGGATCCATGCTCGAGAGTGGGTTACACAAGCTACTGCACTGTGGACAGCAAATAAGGTCATTTTTCCTAAAATTCTTCGATTATTTTGGCTTTCTGGGGTTAGGCCTCACCTAACCACGCAGTGGTTTTTGTGGTCCTAACGGCTGATGTTCTCAGCAAGCCTTTCTTTGCATAGGCAGGAAACAGGCCCGTTGAACCTTTTTTGGGATTGCGGTATTGTCCCAGCCAGCGTGCTGGCAGTGTCCCCGGGCCTGCCGGCCACTGTGCGCTCTGTTAATAGAGACAGCCAGAAGAGATTGAGAGGGTGGTAAGTAAGGACCCCAGGAGTCAGGTTTCAGCATAAGAACAGACCAGAGAAAAATTGCTCTGCTGCCTCCAGCCCTGAGGGCTGAGGGACGATGTGCTAGAAATCTATAAAATTGCCAAAGGGGCTCAGATGGAAAATATAAACAGGTGCTAGAAGAGTTTACTTTGCCCTACAGGACCAAAGTGAAATTAGTTAAGGGTTTTTGGGTTTTTCTGAAAATGTTCCAAATCTGATTTTGAAGTCGGAGTGTCGCAATACTTTTCTTCTACGTGTACATTGGAATTAGAGTCAGGACAGCGGGCTGGGTGTGACCTAGTCTGGTGTTGCTTAAGTAATTCAAAAATGACACGCTATAAATCAGAATGTTAATTCATGAGCAAAGGAAATCAATCCACATCAGATCATTCAAGCATGTGCAACCACGTGCATATTGACTGATACATTTTTCCCTTCAATTAAAATGCAGTTACCTTTAGGGTATTATGAAATGGATATTTAACAGTTGAATAATAATGCCTTAGGATGGCTGAGCACAGGAAATGAATAAATTTTAATCCAGCAGAAACTTCAACTCCACTGCAATTGATCGCAAGTAGAAATTTAATTCCCCAAATGGAATTTAACCGGTCCTCTGTATCTTCAGAAAAGTCTCTACACATTTAAGTAATCTGTTGTTCGTCGTGAGTACTTTCGGAAAGCTAGTCTGTGTGATGATGAAGGAAAGCTGAAAAAATGTCTTTGGTTCACAGATTCCTATAAGTCACATCCACCATTGCAAAATGCTTCCCTGGAATGAATAGAAAGAATTCTACTTTTGAGAGAGAATGGATAAGTGATATCTGAGTTTTACTTAAGATAAGTAAGTTATTCTGACTGGAAATAAAAGTATAGATGCTGGTGTGTTAAACAGATGAGCACTGCAGGAGACTGGGCTGTAGGCTCCTGGCAAGTTCTCATTGACCAGCAGTGGTATCTAGTTCATATCTGAAAAAAACAACAACACATTGCCTTAATATTCCATCCCGTGTTCCCTGGTGAAAGGGGAGTGTGAAATTGACATCTATGTTGTCTCTGCTTAGATTGCCTCTGATTATGGAAATGATCCATCCATCACTTCCATTTTGGACACGATGGATATCTTCTTGCTGCCCGTCACAAACCCCGATGGCTATGTGTTCTCTCAAACCAAAGTAAGCCTGGACCTTTTTCTTCTTCAACAAGAATTTACGGAGATGTGTAGGAACTTAAAAGACAAAAGTAACCTTTCTGTTCTTGATTTACCATAAGCGGAATGCGTAATTTCTCAGTAGCGGCCCTGAATTGAGGCATATAGTGGAGTTTATAATCACCTGTTATTCCGACACACGATGTCTTTACGTATTGCCTCGGTCAGAGCCCATTTCAGCTGTTAGGCTGGGCTATTAGAGCTCAGTGTTCACTGTGAGTCACCTAGGAGATTTGTTCCAATTCTCTCTGCGTTTTTTTTTTTTTGTGGTGGGATTGATGGAAAAGAGGAGGCGGATGTTACCTGCTGACAATTAGATTGCAGTAGGATTTGGGTAGGCAGTACAATGCATTTAGCATTTTACTTACAATCCGTAGAAGAAATCCTCTGTAATATTACTAAAAGGAGTTACGTAGATTTTTTTCCCCTTTAAAATCTTATTACAGAACCCCATTGTGGCAACTGTGACCCCCACATATATTCAAAGGGAACCAGAGCTTCAAGTTTATTTTTAGAGAGAGCTGACTACGATAGTGTTTTTCAACGCGTGTTCAGAGAGACCTCGTACAAATACTAGTACTCATCTCATGAAATATCCTATGAATAGAGGGCTCCACTGTCAAGTTTGGGGAGTACCGCCCACTGTATCCTTCTCCTGGAACAGCATAAAAAAACACGAAAGAATTAAGAAACTCTTTGAAGTGCTGAAGTACATTAGCGAATTTAGCTCTATGTTTTCCTGAAATATTCTATCGCAGAACTCCTGCTCTCTCCCCACTTGTGGTGGTGGTGATTTTTTTTGTTATTGTTAACACTGACTAGAACAGGTGCTTTACGGAAAATAGTTGGCCGGGTTTTGATTTGAGGAGATGGGGGATTATTTACTTCTCCTTTCGGTGAGACAACCAAGCAGCTCCTCGCAGAACCCTGTAGGAGGACTGTTTGACACCTCTGCGGGCAAAGGAAATTAGTGTCATTCCAAAGGGGCCTTCCCGGGAGGGAGCAAGGGAAATGAACGGGATTCCTAAGGGACCGTCTCATCAGGCCCAGTGACCGCCTTTCCTTTCCCCCCCTCTTTTGCGGTTGGATTTGAAAGAATCGTATGTGGCGGAAGACCCGGTCCAAGGTATCAGGAAGCTTCTGTGTTGGTGTTGATCCTAACCGGAATTGGGACGCAGGTTTTGGAGGTGAGCGCACGGACCTCGCCCCCAGGGATGGCCCGAAGTTGTCTGGCCAGCTAGCTGTTTTGCAAGGGCTCTGCAGTGCTGTCAGCCTGCTAAGCCCGTTCAGGATTGAAGCCATTTAAAAACCTATTTGAAAAACACTTAAGTAAATTCCCTTCACAGGCGCGCGGCGCTGTCACAGATCTCTGAGCAGCATTTAATATATTTTGTCTCACATCTTAGTTTTCCCACAAGCTGTAGCCCAGCTCGGCTTCGCTTCGGAGTCTTCAGAGCAAGACTTGGCGCCATGGCAGGAGGCCTCAGGAAGGCCTGAACCAACCACTAGAGGGGGTTAGGATCTATTCAGAGGAGAAGCATTACATCATCTCTGGATGTTTCGAGAAAGAAAACTTAAAAGAAGTACAAATAGGATTAAGAAATTGATTTTCAAACAGATTCAGAGAGAAAATATTGGCTTGCTGCTTGGGTTTTGTTGACTTGTGGCTCTAATTTTTGGGGGATTCAGTGACAGCCTGGTTGGGGGTCCTTTATGCTTTTAGGGACCAGTTAAAACTCTTGTGTTTCCCTAATCACAGAATTGAAATTTGTTTTTTCCTCACTAGGCCTGGTCACAGGGAGGTTAGAAACTGTCTTTTTGCACGATTGCTAACACCTAGTAAAGTGTCTGGAACATAGAAGGCAATCACTAAATATGTGTAAGACAAATGAATTAATGAGAGTTATTGAACCAAGAAAAGATCCACTCGGGAATTGTGACAGGATATGGATGAGTGGCAAGTTCATTCACCACTTTTATAATAGTTTTTTTTAGCGTAGGGAAAAAAAAAAAATCAAAGCATCAGATCCAAAATACTGAACAACGCCCGGGAATTCAATGTCCGGTATTTTTTCCCCTGAAGTATTATGGTTCTTATTAAGTAATCTTGCAATGAAGTGACAGGTTGTATTTGTATTTTGTCCATTTCATTTAGAGACCAGTGGGGAGTCCCAGCCCCTCCCGATCCCCTTGAAGTTTCTCTAGCATTCAGAGCCCTGGCCAGGCCACAGTGGACCACTTTGGTGGTCACGAGTAACTCCAGTTGCTGAGAAAATCGAGGCCAAAGGTGGCCTTGTTGTCAAGTGCAGTTGCGATTTCCTCACTGCAGAAAGGGTGTCAGAGGTCCCTTGCATTTGTGGCTTTGTGATTTAGAAGTACAGATGCATAGAATCTTCTACTCTTGGATACGAAGAATTGGAAGAAATCCCAGAAAAAGAGCTTGCTCAACTCCCACCCAATGCAGGAATTCCATCTATAATGTTAAATCTAGCTTTTCTTCCAACAACTCCCACAGAGAGGAGATGATCTAATTTGATAGCTCTTTCTGCCATATAGAGGAACCATCTTTCTAAAGAAGAGAGATGCGTCCAGAATCACTTCAGTTTGGGCTCCTGGGCCCTTGGATAGCACCTCCATCTAATGCAGGGACAGTCTTGCTGACTTCCAGAGGAGGAACTCAGTGATACACGGTAAATGTGTCCATACAGCATCTCCTTGAAGCTTACTGATCCTACTGGGCTTCTTCTGCATCCCATCAGGACCTGGAGCCAGCAGCAACCCTTGTTCTGATTCCTACCGTGGACCCCGTGCCAACTCTGAAGTTGAAGTGGAATCCATAGTGGACTTCATCAAGAGTCATGGGAAGATCAAGGCCTTCATTACCCTCCACAGCTATTCCCAGCTGCTCATGTTCCCCTATGGGTATACATGTACCAAGTCAGATAACTTTGATGAACTGGTAAGTTTCCAAAATGTCATTTCCGCTCAGGCATGAAGGTCCATTGTGTGCACAAGTAAGTTTCAGTCATAGAGCCGGGTCCTGTGATGGGGGTGGACTAGTGACAGGTTACAAAGACGAATATGTCCAACCACTGAGAAGAGTGTGAGACAGGCAGAGGCTTCAAAGACTGGTTATGGACTTCCCCAAATTAAGTTTCCTTGGGAAATAGAATTCACAAAATTACTGTTAATCTAGATGAGCGGGAGCCTCAATGAGACTGTAAATTCCCAGGATGCACTTTCTGTTGCTTAGGAAATAACCACTTGAATTTGAATGTGAGCATCTATAGTCAGATGCTGTCAGATGCTCGATGGGAAAGAGTACTGTCTCCCAGCTCTTTGCCTCATGCCTTCCTGGTACTTTCCTCTCTCTGACAACCTGCTGCACAAACACTCCCTTCCCTCACTTGCAACCTTCCCTCACTTGCTCCCTTCCCTCACTTGCTACCCTGAGATGATGGGGACATCTCAGGGGCTCCTTACAGTCATGCATGAGCCATCCCCAGCTGAAGAGAATATACAGATACTTCCGATTTGGCTTTTAGGCTTGGTTTTTGAGACCCATGTGTTAGAGATAAACCCTGAGATGGGACCTTTTGGTCAATTTACTTTCAAATACATCATGGTCAGCAGCTCCTGGCAGAAATGGAATAAATTATTCCCATTCAGGCGTATCTTTCATCTCATCCATTGGATGTTAGCCCTGTAGAGCAGTGCTCGGAGTTTTGATGGTGAGTAGTACTACTCAAGGCCAAATCAAGAGAAAAAGAACCTTAGGACTGAAAAGAAACCTACAGGGTGCTTTTAGTAGACCTAGATGACCTTAAATTCTCCAAGCTGGATGCTCACGTCTCTGCCACATAGTCACCAGCCTGTGTTTGGATAGTTTCCTGCCTCTCAAGGGCTTCTGTTCCATGTTGGGGTAGTTTGATCGTTTGAGTTCTTCCTTATAGAGAGCCCAAACCTGCTCCTTAATGGTTTTTACCTGCCAGCCCTGGTTTATCATCTTGCTCCCTTTGAAAAGAAGCAAGTCCATTAATCACTGGAAGACCAGTAACCTGCTTCTGCTGGGTTTTTCATATCTTTACTCCACACCCACAGCTCCTTCAAGCACTCATAATATGGCCCCGAGTTCCCTCGCCATTCAGGTTTGCTATTTTCCGAACAAGCTTTGGTTAGTCTCTGTCCTTCTAGGGTAGCCCCCGGAAGCGAACGTAAAACCCGTGGGTTAACCAGCACAGAGCAGAGCGTGGCCATCGCTGCCCTCCTCCACACCGTGCACTTCTGCTTCAACAGTTGAGGGTCACATTGGTTTTTTGGCAGTAGCCCTGTGCTGTTGACTCATGTTGGGCTCATTGACAACTGAAACCCCCAGGCTCTCTGAGGATTCTGCCGAGCCAGGTTTCCCCCATCTGGTAATTGTACAGTTGGTTTCCTGGACCCAAGTTCAAGACCTTACATTCATCCCTAGCAAGGACAGTAAAGCCTCAATCAGTCAAAATTGGAACCCTCAAATAATGGAAAATATTTTGCTGAGCTCTACTTCTTGGAAAAAGAGACAATCATAGGGAGGTAAGCCAACGTAGGGATCTAGCAAAAAAAAAAAAAAATCATCTTCCCCGGGTACATCCTGGGGTCAGTATGTATTCTCTTCAGCCCCGTACTCCCACCCTATTTCCCTCCACATCCCTGAACGAGGAAGGATGGTGGCAAGATAAAGACCCTGGTGTATTTATTGCAAACACCTGGATGATCAGATAAACAATGAAGGTCTTCATGTTGTATTTTTGAAGCCAACAGAAGTGAACTAGTGTTTGCTTCTCAGTGAAAATGACTGAAACGGAAGGGCATTGTGCTTAAGCCTAAGTTAGCCAGAGGGTCTAGTTAATCAGAGGGGCCCATTTTACATTCTGCACTTGGGCATTTGATTTTCAAGAGGCAAGTGTTATCCATCTACCTGTCCTTGGTTCTCTCTAGAATACAGTGGCCAAAAAGGCTGCACAGGCTCTGACCAGCCTGCACGGCACCAAGTACAAAGTGGGACCTATCTGCTCAGTCATCTGTAAGTATCCAGTGGGTTTTCACAAATGACCCACTAAGTAGCCACCATGGGACTCTGGGCCA
Source organism: Ailurus styani (assembly GCA_002007465.1). Taxonomy (NCBI): domain Eukaryota; kingdom Metazoa; phylum Chordata; class Mammalia; order Carnivora; family Ailuridae; genus Ailurus; species Ailurus styani. The sequence continues at coordinate 2,125,643 of LNAC01000049.1, read as the reverse complement.
GAGCCTTTCAGCGCCCCGATGTGAAATGGCTAGGTCTTCGTGTGTGGCTCCCAGCCCTGTCCGGTTTCCCTCCACCAGGTACTGTGTGGTGTCTGGAACAAAGAACTTCCTAAATACTTGAGCTATGTGCATTCCTCTCTGCTTTTCCTGATCCTTCCAGCTTGTCGTCATCATGTGGAATCTCTTTGCCTAAGAACAAGCTTTTGTCAAGACTTGGTCCCGAGCCATCACTTTTATTAATTATTCCTTTCTTGGCTAAGAGGGGTTTCCACCCTGAGTAATGCCATGGACTGGGTTGTAGGGGCAGAATGGGGGTGACTCTTTAAAAGGACCCAGATATTTCAGTAGATAGACTCTGTTGCAGCCATTCATGCATGTAGAATTTGGGAAGACAAAGGGGAGGATAAGTCAGGAGTTCTGCCAATGTCAGGAATAAAACTGGGGAGCCTGCTGTCAGGCTTTCTGAGACTCCCCTCTCCCACGGTGTATTGGGATAGAAACAAGAAACACCTGCAGTGCTGTGGGAAATCCTAATGCACCCATGCAGATTCTGAGTCCCCCAAAGGAATCTCCCCACTTCCTTAGGGGCAAACCCAGAAACTCAAGAGCCCACGGTTGAATACCCAGGAGTCTCCCTGTGCTCCCACGCCCACGGACCCTTTGGAAACAGATGCCTCTTACAGGCACTCACTCTGTTCAGCACCCTTTTATTAAGCCTCTACTATGGGCTAATCGTTATGCCAAGTACTACGGACATAGAGAACCCACAGAAAACTCACTGTTTAATGTGGGAGATAAACAGGAAGACAAATGAATGTCAGTGTGCTGTGTGCCATAGTGGGCTATACATGGTACAAAAGGGTTAGAAAGTTGGGAGGATTTGACAGTGGCAGAATGAGGAGAAGCTACATACGGAATCGGGCAGGATTTTGATGGCTGCTCACCAAGTAGCGAGAGGAGGGGAAAGGAATGGGCCATTCTGGCTCTTTAACAATGCAGCAAAGGCACAGAAATAAGAGCCTGCATGATGGACTCTGAGAACCACAGGGAGGTTTGGAACCACTGGAAGAAAGTAGAAACAAGGGGAGTGGGAGTTCAGGGTTTTGGGTGCCATGTTAAGGAGTTTGAGTCTTAACCCAAAGGATTCTGGAAGCCATTGGAGAGCTTTCAGCAGGGAGTGTGTCGAGGCACCGTGTTTTAGGTAAAACACACTAGCAAGAGTGTGGAGGATGGAGTGTGATGGGTCGGAAGTACAAAATTCCTGCAGGAAGAGGAGGACTTGTTCAGGGGGAAGTTGTGGTCCACACTAAAGCAGTGCTATGGAAGATCGAGGGAGACATGAAGCAGGGAAAACCAAAAGGCTTTGGTCACTCATTGGATGTGGAGAGTTTCTCATTCAAGATCATTGAACAGGGCCATTAACAGGAGAGACCTCCAGGAAGGTGAAAGAGGGGGGTGGGGTTGGAGAGAGAGTGAGTTCAGCTCTGGGCAAGTTGAGGCTGAGGTAACTCTAGTGTTTTCGAGTGGGGATGTCCTGTAGGCTTTGGGCCACATGGCCCCAGGCTTCTGTGGAGAGAGAGACTTAAGAGTAGTTGACATTAAAAAAAAAAAAAAAAGAGTAGTTGCCATAGAATGGTTGGAACAGGAGAGCAAGGACACCACTTGGAGTAGGAAGAGCCCTGGATGGAGGAGGGGGTTCGTGAGGGAAGGCCACACAGCGGGGCTGGGCAGAGGGGCCAAGAAGCTTGTGTTTCAGAAGCCAGGGGAGGAGCAGTTGTTGGACAGGAGGCAGTGGTTAACAATCATGAAAGGCGACTGGAAGTCAACTATAACAAGGACAGAATATTTACCGCTGGATTTTTATCATTAGCTTATTGGTGACCATAAGTGGACCGTTTCGTAAGCATGGTGAGGGTCACTGGAGGAGCACATGGAAGGCAGAGAGCAGAGGTCTGGAGCATGGACTGCTCTTTGGAGGAGCCCAGATGAGAAGGGAAGGAGAGAGAAACGGAGGGTGTCTTTTCTGAGATGAGAGACTTCTTTATTGACTGTGGAAAGAGGACCAATAGAGAGGGAGAGGTGGAAGACACAGGAGAGAGAAGAAATGAGCAAGGCAGTGCCACTGCAGAGTTGGGGAGAAGAGGGACAAGAAGGAGTCAAGCAGAGGTGGGTAGATCAGGCTTGGACAGGAAGAGCAAGTCTGCAGAGAGGCTATAGGCACCGGCGCAGCTACATGGGGGAGGAGGGTGGTGGGGATCCAAGGGAAGGCACACTTGCTAGTCATGGTTTTCTTAATGGTTAGTCCTGGAGAGCGGAAGAGCAAGAGTTCACCTAGCATATCTAGGACAATCAGTAGAAATCCAAAAACTACTGATCATGAAAGTTTCCCTCCCCCACAGATTATGGTTTTTCTTTTCTTTCATTTTCTTTCTTTTCTTTTTTTTTTGCTATTATGAGGCATTTAAAAGACTTTATAGAAAAAAGAAATCTAATAATAATCGCGTTTTATATTTCAGTTTCATTAGTAACTTTGTTGATGAACACAAATATATTTATCAAGTTGGAATCAATGTCTGTATTCCATTTTGTGTCCAGCCCTTTTCAGTGAGTGTTCACTCTAGGTGTTTGTTATTCCAGTAGACTGCTATATCCTGGTTATTGGGCCTTCGTATTATTTGCTAAATGGTGCTACTACATGTTGGTGCAAATGTGTTGGTGCAGACTTCTTTCTCTTTTAGATGATCCCTTTGGTGTATATTCCAAAGGCAAGATTACCAAGTCAAACGGATAAACAGACTTGGAGCTCTTGTTACATATTTTTTAGGCTGTTCTCTGGGAGAACTGATCTGCTTACAGTTGCCCTGACCTTTTAAACCATGTTCCATGTGGGATTGTCCTCCCGTTTGGCAGAGGAACCCCCAGGGAGGAGGGCCGTTGACTGGCGCCACGTGAGGCCGAGGAATGCATGCTTTCTCTGTTGGGCAGCCTCCGAGTAGAGGCTGGAGCTGGATGTCAGCAGAATGCCTTATCCTGTGCTCTCCACATGGGGTCTCAACCATTTTATTACAAGGAATCTGGTTTTTCACCTTTCTTATCTAAGCCATGTCCAAGTGAGGTACAGCCTTGGAAGGCTGAGGTCTAGTGTGCTTTTCTTGGTAAGGTTACAGATATTTCTAATAAGCAAGTATCAGACATGTGTAAGGTTTGCCGTCTGATCTTTTGGAACCTGACCATTAATGGTCAAGCAAGTTTGGGCTGCATTTTGCCCAGAGCTGACTCTGTGATCCTGGATTCTGGACTCATGCCAGCTTGGACAAACACTGCCTCTAAGAACAGGTCCCAATTAAGTATACTTTTTGCCTCCTGCCCTAGATTGGTATGTAGCTCTGGGCTGAACACCTGCTTCACTCCACCCAAGAGGTAGCTGGACTGCTGGGGTGGGTGAGACATTTCCTGGGTAGTTTCTAACCTGGAAAGGGCTCTGAGGAGCTGCACTGTGATAGGCAAAGTTGTCACTTGAGTTCTTTCTCAGAGAGGTGGAGGATGAAAAAGACCCAGACCTTGGGGATGGAGGCCTGGTTTTGAGTTATAGTTCTGCCACTTTGGAACCAAGTGATCTTGGGCAGGTCACTCATCCTCCCTTGTTTTTTTCACCTGTGAAATGGGTTGTTGAGAGCCTCAAAAGATAGGATGTAGAATAAAAGTGTTTGTAAACTGTAAGGCGCTATTTAAATGTTGCTTGTTAGTTTCCTGGTGGATTACTCCCCTCCAGGTACCTCTTACTTTCCACATGGTCTGACTTTTTTTGATAGGATTATCTAGTCGTTTATTGACAATGGTGGCTATAATCACAACTGAAATTTATTGAATGCTTATCCTACATACTTTATCGCAGCTCCTTCCCTTAATTTCTTGGAACCTCAGTTTCCTTATCTGTAAAATGGGAATAATACTAGCATCCACCTTGGGACCCTTGTGGGGATTAAATCAACCCATTTAGCATGATACCTAACATATTTAGTAAGTGCTCAAACAAATGTTGGAATCATACACACAATGTTCTCCCATTTAATTCTCCCTGTGAAATAAGTACTGTAGTATTACTCCCTATTTGACAGATGAAGCATTTGGGATTTAGAGAGGTAAGTGCTTTAGGTAACCCACCTAATGATTTGCAGAATCAGGATTCAATCTGAAGCCAGTGTTCTGTCTACCATGGACCTCTTAGTGGGATAGACTGTAGGCAGGTAGCATAAATTAGTGAATTTCATACCCAGGAAGGTTCCATTCAAGTCCGCAAACATTCAGGTGAAGGCAAAGACACAGGCATCTATAGTGTTAATTTAGAATATTAACCACTAATCCTACTTCTTCCTGGTACAACACCCTCGTCTCCCCCTCCATCTGGCCCCATTCTTAGGGTGTAGGTGATTTCCTCCGTCTCTGCCCCCAACTCTTCCGTCTGATCTCTATCTCTACCTTCTTCCCTGGGAGGGGCCTCAGGGCCCGTCCATTGCTCAGCTCTTCTGAGTCATGATTGCCATAAGTCTTTGTAGGTTAATGCCACCTTCCTTCATCATCTGTCACGTCAGTGGCCACACGTTACACAGGTGCACATTACTTTGTTGGTGTCACCCATTGTGTATAGGTGCTGAGCATATTATTTGATATCAGAATAAAACCTACTCCACCCTTATGCTGAAAGTTCCCTGAAGGCAGGGGTCAAATCTCTTACTCTTTTTTTTTTTTTTAAGATTTTATTTATTTATTTGACAGAGAGACACACAGTGAGAGAGAGAACACAAGCAGGGAGAGTGGGAGAGGGAGAAGCAGACTTCCCACCAAGCAGGGAGCCTGACGCTGGGCTCGATCCCAGGACCCTGGGATCATGACCTGAGCCGAAAGCAGATGCTTAACCAACTGAGCCACCCAGGCGCCCCTCTTATTCTATTTGTAATCCCTTCTCTCCCACAAGAGAAAATAATGTCTCCATCTAGCAGTCCTCTAAAGAAGGAAGTGGTGTGGCCTCCTTAAGGTGTAGAAGATGCCAGTTAGGAGAGCAGGCAGGATTCCAAATGGGTGGGTGAAGCCGGAGGCTCCTAAGAATGTCAGAGGAAGGCTAAGTATAGCGTCCGTTTGAATAACACCTTTTGTTTTTCAAATTAATCTTGTATTTTTTCATAAGCATGACCCCCTGTGAAGCTATCCCTGCTCTCAAGGTCCATGCAGAGGGGCCTGACTTATCTTTGGTAATGGTGAAACCTAACATAGAGGTTATGTGTCTGGAGAGGCCAGAGGGAATAGCATAACCAGACTTTATTCTCATTTGCTCTTCAGACCAAGCCAGTGGAGGAAGCATTGACTGGTCATATGACTACGGCATCAAATACTCATTTGCTTTTGAACTGAGGGACACTGGTCGATATGGCTTCCTCCTGCCGGCCAATCAGATCTTGCCCACAGCCGAGGAGACCTGGCTTGGCTTGAAGACAATCATGGAGCATGTGCGAGACCATCCCTATTAGGGCTCTGGGGAATAAACACCATTAAAAGCTCTTTGGTTTGAAGCAAAGTTGGGTTGTGATTCTTCCTTTTTCTATTCCTGATCTTGGAGCACTATTTCTCTGGTTTATGTTGCCCTAAAATTTAACAAGCCACTGAGCTGTACCCCTTCATCTTTAAAAACAAACAAAAACAAACAAAACCCATCCTGAGAAAAGGCTCCCAACATCATTTAAAAATTAAAAAAAAATTGTAAAATATACATATCATAAGAGTGACCATTTTCACCATTTTTTTTAAAAGATTTTATTTATTTATTTGACAGAGAGAGAGAGGTCACAAGTAGGCAGAGAGGCAGGCAGAGAGAGAGGAGGAAGCAGGCTCCCCGCCAAGCAGGGAGCCCGATGCGGGCCTCGATCCCAGGACCCTGAGATCATGACCTGAGCCGAAGGCAGAGGCTTTAACCCACTGAGCCACCCAGGCGCCCCATTTTCACCATTTTTAAGTGTGCAATTCAGTCACATTAAGTACATTCACAGGGTTGTCCAATCATTACCATCATCCATCTCTGGAAATTTTTCATTGTCCCAAACTGAAACTCTGTATCCATTCAGTGATAACTCCCCATTCTCCTTCCCTCTAGCCCTCGGAAACCTCCTTTCTACTTTCAGTCTCTATGAATTCGCTTATTCCAGGTACCTTATATAGATGGAATCAAATAGTATTTGTCCTTTTGTGACTGGCTTGTTTTACTTAGCAGAATGTTCTCAAGGTTCATCCATGTTGTGGTATGTGTCGTCCCCTTCACCTTTCTTTCTTTTTTTTTTTTTTTAAAGATTTTATTTATTTATTTGACACACACACACACACACACACACACACACACACACACACACGTGTACAAGCAAGGGGAGTGGCAGGGAGAGGGAGAAGCGGGCTCCCACAGAGCAGGAAGCTGGATGTAGGGCTCGATTCCAGGAACCTGGGATCATGACCTGAGCGGAAGGCAGACCCGACTGAGCCACCCAGGTGCCCCGCCCCTTCACCTTAATAGAGTAACATTTTGGAGCTAGGAAGGGACTTTCGAGTTTCTTTATTCAATGAATATTAATTAAACAACTACATTGTGTCACACACTATCCGAGGTACTTACATATTTTCTGGTCCCATTGTTGCCTTTGGCTTTTTCCCATTTCCAGTATGCTGTGTTGTAAGAACAAGTGGGGACCCAAACCAATGACACTCATTCCTCCTGGTTGCCCCATCAAACCTGGGTCTCAGGTTCTGTATAATTTCTTTTTAGACATTCACTTCCATAGGGATTGAGATTTTCTTCCTGTTGATAGTTTTCTCTGGGAGAAGTGGGAAGTGAATGTCAGCTTGCCTAGAATTCTGGGTACTTGATTCTTTAGTTCGCATTTCTTGCAGATTCAGCTCCCATCTTCTCTTGTTACTAATTTCAAAGCTGAAATCTGTCTTGGAGCCCAACCATTGTTATGGACTAGGGTGTGTGTAGGAGTTCAGTTCCAGTGCTGGAAGGATGAGAGAGTCCTGATAAAGCCCCCAGCTCCATGATTCCTGACAAAGACTCTCCTTGACCCAAACTTACTTGGGCTTCTCTGAGCCCTCTTTTTGACTAGGCCTTGTCCTTGGGCCCTAAGTCAGTCTTAGCAAAGAATCCTGCAAAGTCGTCCCCCAGTCCTTGATATCTAATTGCATTCCTCATCCTCCACCTTTGATGATTAAGTCCTTGGTCTGCCTTTGGCAAGAACCCTGTGAATCCAGTTAAACAAGAAACCCCCTACCCTTGATGTTTCCCCTTAGCAGTATTCCATCTAATGACCCCCCTCTATCCTGTTGTGTGAGCCCTGTTGCAATAATCTTGAATAGTCTTCCTTAGAGTTTTAACAAGTGTCAGAATCATTTTTCTTTAACACCCCGGACAATGACCTTTGGTTGTATCCACCCCCCTTAAGCGAGAGCAGAAAGAATGGTATAGACCATGGGGGCTTTGGGTTTGGGGCTCTGAATTTGAGGATTTCAAGTTCCGGACAGACTCGAAAGCCTTAGAGTCCCTGAAGAAGTCGTGGAGATCATGAGTGCCTTTCATTTATTCTGATGTGATTTGGTGGAAAGGACACCAAACTCAGAGTCTAGCAAATGTAAGAAAGTCTCATTATTAATAATACCACTAAGCCTTACCTTTACTCAGATCCCAAGGAAAACTGATATTTTATCCAGACTAACACTTCTTCCTGTTCCACCGACCTCATATATTTCTACTTTATTTTGGTGGAGTCGTAAGAGTTAGGTGTCAGATTCATAACAGAGGTCACAAACTCTCATCAGCATGACCTCCTCTGATGAAATTCTCTGACAGGTCTTATCAAGTGTGGTCTTGGAATTGGCTTGGGGTTTCTTTGATAGTCTTCACTTTTTTTTTTTTACTCTAGAGGTAACCCCATTTCAGGTTCACAATTTGGCCTCTCCTATCAGTATAAATTCTTTCCAGCACTGTTGGGACTTCCCTATTTACTGAAAAAACACTATTTAAATACCAAGTGATGAGCAATATGGCACCCTTGGCACAGACTTTTCCAGCCTGAAGATCAAGTTCTTGACCTTGTAAATCAAGAGGCCTTTATCACTCAAAAGGAATGGACGAGGCATCAGTAGGGGCCCACCTGATGTACCGGCGGTTGCAAGGGTGCTTGGGAATCACATTAGCATTTTTGAGGACATGAGTCTGCCTCAGACTTCTTATAAATACAGCTTGACTCAGCCACTCTCTGACTGACAGCCTTGGGACATGAAGTGGATACTGTTCTTCGGGGCCCTTATTGGGCTCAGCGTCTGTGGCCGAGAAAAGTTTTTTGGGTAAGTTCCTTTTGGACTTATTATTATTACTTGGTTGGCTCAGTGCTATGGGGGCCAAATGGATTTGAAAACGAATGGCTGGTTATATCTCCATGGAATTGGCATTGGGGAAGAAGACACGAGCTCATATCCCACTTCTGCCCGGTGTCATCCTGGGCAAGTTCCTTCTCTCTCAGGCTCAGTCACGTCTGTGAAATCAGGACCAGGTGGCCTCCACAGTCCCTCCCTGGCTCCCTAATCTCCTGCCAGTTCCTTTCCTTCCCAGTTCTTATTTCTAAGGTCAATTCCAGGCCTCTTCTTTTTTACATCTCTATTATGAAGCACCCAGAACTACCAGCAATTGTTTCTGATTTCTGCCATGCTTAGGGGAAAACCTGGGGAAAACCTTCGGCTTTTTGGTTTCACCTGTTAGCGGGGAAGGCTTTGTAGACCTAGGCTTTCTCATCAGCGTCTGGGACACGGAGATTCGCTAGCTCTCGCCTAGCCACCGTGGTGAGAATTGACGCATGAGGTTACATCCGTACTCCGTGTGTGCGTGTGCGTGTGCGTGCGTGCGCGTGCGTGTGCGTGCGCATTCGCGGGTATGTACACACTTGCTCAACACACTCCATGCGGAATGCTCTGCGGTGTGTGCGGAGGAGAGGACATTGGGATGGTAGGAGAGATGAAAGGGTGTCTTGGTCCCCTGCTAGAAGATTGAATTCTAATAACTCGTTACCGCCTAATGCTTTGCCATTTGCAAAGAGCTTTCAAGTGCATTATCTTTTGGGTCCCGCAACAACTCTTCTGGGCAGGGGTGTTATTTTCCTCAATTTAAACATGAAAAAGTCAGCCTTAGAAAGGTTAAAGAACCTGCCCAAGGCCACTTAGCTGGTAAGCAGGGGAGCTGGAACTCTGAAGGCAAAACCCATAGCTTTTTGCCATAACACAAGTTAATCTCCAGATAGAATCGCCTATCTCACAGATATATCTCTGTTAGTTTCCTCTCGCATACACTAGTTGGCTAAAGGGACTTGGGGTTTGTTTATTGAGGTAATTACTTATATGAGATTGAGTAATTTTTATGGTGATGACTTCTTTTCACACCTGGTGTCTACTGTTAAATAGCTCAGAGGGCTTAGGCATAGCAGGTGGCCAGAGAAGATTTTTCCACTGGCAGCTCAGCAGTCACTGTGTAATCACTATGCTTGCTGCCGTGTGGGCTGAAGCATGGAGCAGTCAGGCTCTCGCTGCAGCTATTCACATGGCCGGAAAAATCTTTATTTCTCAGGATACAGACTTTGCTTACAATGTAGCGGACACCTGAGTTGAAACAGCTGGGCCTGGCGCTGGAGTGCCCACCGCAGGAGGGGAGCTTACACAGAAAGGACTGCGTGCCTGAGTTAATTGCAGACGGTGTCATCCTCACCCCAAAATCTGTCCTCACCCTGTAGTAGGGAACCCAGCAAAGGTGGTGGGATCCTCCCAGGGGCTCAGAGACATGTCCCCCACACCCAGCTCAGTGACCATTTTCTGCCAAGGGGCAGCTGGCCTCTCTGAGCATTCAAGTGGTGGGAAGCCAGAGCACAGGTTGGTTAGGAGGGGAGTCAGTACTGATGGAGATGAAGATGATGGGTCTTCTCCCCTACCCTCACTGCCAACCCCCGCCCCCCAGCTTTTGTTCCTTCTATCTCATGCCCCACTGCCCACAGTGTCTCACTCTGCTGGTATTTTCTGTCCTGCCCTTTGGTCATCTTAAGGATGGGACGCTGGCCAGGATGCCTAGAGGTACAGGCCAGGCAGCAAAAGGAACGTGGTTGCCGAACCGGTTGGAGCATCAGTAGTAGTTGGCAGGCAGTTACAAGTTCCGTGAAACCAACTTCTGTGGTGGCTCGGGGTATGGGTGAGAAAGGCACAAAGGACAGGCTGCTTGGCTTGCCCACATGGAACCGAGGGAGGCATAGAAGCTCAGCACCCGGGGTGGGGGGGGCTGTTGACTGTCAGAGCGTGGGATGAGTGTGAGGGTGTGAGAGGAGGGTGCCCGCCATTGTGTGGGCTGGAGGGCCGTGGGTGTGGGAGAGGCCGGGATGAACACAGCACTAAGAACACCTGTGTGGAGTAGCAGCTGTCAACACAGCAACTTGCAAATTCCAATAGATCCCCTCTCCCAGACCAATCTTCCATTGTCAGGGAGTTTGAGATCTTTGAGATTTCCAGACGGCAGTGATAGGTTGTGTTCAGCTATCCGAACTCCCAGGACTGGGAAAGAGCATTTTTCAGATAGAGATAAGGATGATTAGGGCAAGAAAATGGCTGCCCTTCACCGGGCACCTACTTAGGTTCTCTCTGCTTCTAGGTTTTGATGGACTTAGGCTCATGAGAATGGTGTTAGATCCCCCCGCCCCCCTTTTTAACACCATCTGAAGACTCTGCTTCCGGGTTAGGGAGAACCTCATGGGTGATGATAGTTGGTTCTAAAGCCTGGGCGTGACATGGCCAGGCAGATAAGGAAAAGGGCTGGGATCCGGGTAGAGGGAACGGCATGTGCAAAGGCATGGAAGGGCAAAGGACATGGTGAATTTGGGATTTCAGTGAGGCTGGAGCTGAGAGGGTGGAGGAGGGAGAGGCGGAGGAGAGACAGATTGGGAAGGGCTCCACTGTGCCCCCATTCTTCCACTCTGCCTCTCTGCACTCCACTTGCATCTTTGGCCCCTGTAGCTTGGCTGATAGGGCCTGATGAAATGTGCTGTGGATGTACTCATGCTCGAGCCAGTTAGATCCACTGTGTTCCATTGTTGTGGACTGTGCCCAGGAGTATGGAAGTTCTGTTGTGAGGTCACCACTCCGGGAAAAGTAAAATGCATGCTCTGGGTGCCTGTGTAATGTGATCTTCATATTCTTGAGACCCCCTTAGTCTATGTTCGTTCCTCTGTTTTTTTCCTGTTCCTTCTCCCTCCCCTCCTTCCTTGTCATTGTTCTAGTCAGTGCTGTATTTTACGAGAGGCCTCGTTTTGCCGATGGAGATCTCAGTGCACAGGTGCTTTCTAGAACACTCATTTTAAAGACTCCTCTTTTTCTGGAGTGTTGGGGGTGGGTTGTGACAGAGCATAAGTTCGGCAGATGGGCCCTGGTACTTGGCCAGGAGTAAGGATTTCCCTTCTGTTTTAAACCTGTTCCTTTTTTGGGAGGCTGCTTGCCTGTGTCGGGGAAATGGTGGTTTGACTCCCCATCTTCACAGGGCTGCGTTTCAACTACTAGCAGGCCTGGTGGGTTCCCACGGAGACCTGCCCGGCCAGTGGCTTCTCCACCGTGGCCTCGGTAGCTCCCAGGGGCTGGGCTTGGCGGCCCACCTCCGAGGACCCTGCGGAGACTGGAGGAGCCGGGAGAAAGCCAGCCCTTTGGCGCTGGCATTTCCTCCAGACCCACCACCGGCAGGGGAAGCAACTCTGTGGTGGACCTTGCCTCTTGGGGGGCTGACTAGACCCCCTGGACAGTCTCCAGAACATCCCAGAACAAAGTGAGACCCTGAGAGTCCCATCTGGATCGAGCCGGTTTTCTGATGAGAAGATGTGGTTCTGCCACGTGAGGCTGCACAGTTAGCTCCCTGTGACAGAACCATTTTCCCTGTCAACAGGTCCTTCAGCCCACAGCCCTCTCCAGCAGCTCTTCCCGCATTCATTCGGGTAAAGGGATGACGCATGTGACAGCGTCGAGTGCGGATTCATTCCGGCTGTCACCTAGCAACGGCCTAATGGCTCCCCTGGCTCCCTGAGCGGGCTGAGAGCACAAAGGCAGCTTTTCAGGCTTGGCCTTCTCCCACCCACACACAGGACTCCGGGGGCCTCGGCCCCTGCTGCTGCTGTGGGAGCTAAATGGTGTTAGACGAAGCAAGTTCAGGACAAACAACAAGGGGGGGGGCTCGGGGCTGGCCGGCTCCCTTCTGGGCCTTCTCAGGGCCCCCTTGGGAGGATTGAATCCCAAGTCAGCCCCAGCGCCCCAACCCGTATTGTACTTTGCATTTGTATAGAGTTCTGGAGCTGGACGGTTTTGAGAGACCACCCAGCGAATAGCTAACCCTCCAAGGATGGAAGGTCTGTTCTCTTTTCCAGCTCTTTCCAGCGCGGACCTCCAGCCAGAGTTTCAGTCCTGGCCCCTGACAGTGAAGAAATGCTTCTTTATGTCTTGAGTTAGCTTTGCGTGTAACTCAGGAACATTCCTTTCTGCAAAATATATATGTTTTTCATTATAAAGTAATATGACCACATTACAGAAAACAGATACAAGGGGAAAAAAAGTCAGTCATCCATAATCCCACGACCCGGACATAAGCACTGTCAGCATTTGCTATATTTCCGTTGTCTGTTTTTCTTCCAATGCATCTGCTTTTTCCATACTTGTAATCATGGCATACATACAATTTTGTGTCCTGCTCTTTCACTTAATATTTCCCTCCAAGTTATACTATAAGCACTTTTTCATATTTGCCACGTAGTCTTATTTTTAATGGCTATACATTATAACCAGAGACTAGACCATTTCCTCCCATTCGGCCCAGTTATGTCTGGGACATAGGCTTGGGGTTTACTTGCCAGCTGAAAGCTCACCATTATCTTTTGCTTTTTTTTTTTTTTTCTCCTTGTCCCCCAGGGACCAAGTTTTTAGGATTAACGTCAGGAATGGAGACGAGATCAGCAAACTAAGTCGACTAGTGAATTCAGACAACTTTAAGGTACCTGGTTCTTCTTAGTCCTCTTGGTATCTCTGACTTCAGTCAGAAAAGACTCTTGCACCACTGGTGTTGTTACTCCTGGAGGGTTTTTGTGTAGAGTCCTGTATCAGGCAACGGGCCCTCACACGATTGTGATCACAGCACTACTGTCCTAGGAGCTGGGTGGCCTCAGCAGCAGACTCCATCTTTCTGTCTGCCACTGACTTACTACCTCTTGGACTGTGCCAGGTATTGCCTTCTGGGTAGGCCTGACCAGATACAGCTGTGAAATGGGCAAAGTTTTCCCTTGGGCAGAACCCAGCTCCTCGGGGATCATCCTGGCTTTTGGCAGTTGTTTGAGAAGAATGAGCTCATTGTGCCTTTTACCTGAACTGTCCTTTAACCTGGTTTTATTTCCGTTCTCTTCAGCTCAATGTCTGGAAATCTCCCTCCACCTTCAGTCGTCCTGTGGATGTCCTGGTCCCATCTGTCAGTCTGCAGTCAGTCAAATCCTTCCTGAAGTCCCAGGGCTTAGAGTATTCAGTGACAATTAAAGACTTGCAGGTGAGTAGGCCGAGGTCCCTAACTGGTCTCATTAAATGAACTCACTGAGGTCCATGGAAGTAAAGTGCAGTGACTTCTTAGTGGGAAAATGTTGTTGTAGAGAGGGTACACATAGGTTAGGGAACTGGACAGATCTGGATCCGAATCCTGATTTTGCTAACTATCAGCTGTGTGACTTTGGACACGCTATTAACATCTTGAGTGTCTGTTTCATCAGTAAAATGGTAACAGCGATGCCTACTTCTTACAATTTCTCGAGAAAATTAAATGTATTAAGTGTAGGTGAAATGCCCAATGGTACTTGGTCTGTCATAGATGCCCCACAAATTCGAAGCCTCTCTCCCTTGTTGTATTTGAAATCAAGAGGGAAAAATTGTGTGTGTGTGTATGTGGGGGGTGTTGGAGACTCATCATGAAAAGCATCTTTTGAGAAAGAGGGAATGTCACCAGTAGTTCTCAGCAGAGGGACCATCACCACCCAAGCCAGACACCAGCCTCACGACCTGTATCCGAACAGCAGGACAGTGTCTCGCTCATGTTCTCTCCTTCACCGAGGTGGGTTATGGACTAATTGGTGATTTGGCCCGGGAGTTTCCTGATGGCGTGAGCAGCTGTGAGATTATTAATCATCCTCACATGTCACAGACATCTGCCAGGAGCCTTCAAAGTATGAGTGGTTATAAGAATTTCTTTGTTTCTGAATGGTTTCCCAAGCTGTGTATTTCAGAGGCACTGGATACCAGATGCGGGCCGATGTCTAGAGAATTCATCGTATAGAAAAACCAAATAGCACATATGTTGCTTTTTGGGGAGTAAGTGGGTTTTGAATGGGGCGATGTACTTTGGGTGCCAAGAAATAAGCTTTTGTAGATATGCGGAAGATATGCGGAAGAAATCTGACCCCCTTTCACACCTTGACGTTTGTGTGCCAAGGGTGCCGCCATCTCGGCCAGCTCGTGCACAAACATGGCAGAAGCAACAGGAGCCTCCATCTCCCGTGGGTCACTTCACAGCATGGCCGTGTCTGTTTTAGGCCCTTTTAGATAACGAAGATGAAGAAATGCAACACAACGAAGGGCAAGAGCGGAGCAGTAATAACTTCAACTATGGGGCCTACCATTCCCTGGAAGCCGTAAGTGTCTCAGAACAGGTTAGGATCAAGGTCATTGGCATCTTGGGTTTTGTAAAGCCTTTCCTTACTTCGAGGAAGCATTGGTCCTTAGCACAGTCCCCCTTCACTAAAGGGCTAAAACGTGAACACTTCAGTTTGTGGGGTTTTTTTGTTTTTTTTTTTTGTTTTTTTTTTTTTTTGTAATTCTTGGGTTGTTTATCTCCCACCAGCACCTAGGAGCATAGTGAAACACAACTGAACATTTTCTCCCACATGCATCCTTCTTTTCTAAGGCAACCCCTGAAAGAAAACCATGAAATAATCACAATCATTTCCGTCCTT
The DNA here is from genome assembly GCA_002007465.1 of Ailurus styani. Lineage (NCBI taxonomy): Eukaryota > Metazoa > Chordata > Mammalia > Carnivora > Ailuridae > Ailurus > Ailurus styani. Next base: position 2,110,560 of record LNAC01000049.1, on the reverse strand, counting down.
GTAATTCAACCTTCTTATACCCCGCCATAATCCCTGTATTTTACTCACCCAGATTAAAATGTTACTTATTCCAGGCAAGTAGACAAGTGGTTATTTCCAAGGTCAACCAAATATTTCCACTCATTTATCATGATTACTTATAAGGCATATTTGTTCTATAATGTGTTTTGGTGCTGTGTTTAGTTAAAAACCACTTGACACAGATGACTGACTTTCAAGGTAAGCCAACGCTTCAATAAAAAAATTTGGAGCAGAATTACTCAATATGATCTTAGAACCTGAGGAATCGAGAGGAGCTATAGAATGAGACTGCGTCACGTAGCCTACAGTTTCCTTACGACCCTCAATGTCTTTTACGTTAGTCTGGAAACTCCCTACTAGCTCAGAACAACGCCTCAAAATGGAATTGTTACCCTCCTTCCCATACCTGCATACACGTTGCTCTTTATATCCAAAGAGGGGGTTCCTGGCATGCTTTCCGTGAGGCATATACTTTGAGTTGTTTTTCTTCTAGATGAGGGATTATTTCCAAGGTTGACCAACTGTTTTCACTTCTTTCCCATGATCGTCAGTAGCTTTGTTTATTGTGTACACTTCCAACCGCACTGCCCCTTGATCCCTTTTGTGACCAATGACATACATCTGCAAAACAGCTGGATAAAGTTAGGAGTTCAGTCCAGGGCCATGGACAAAAGCAGAGCTCAGGGCTCACATAGGGATCAGACCCATGACGTGAGCCTCGTTAACGTGGCACTCTCCCTAGCTGAGCTAAGTGGTTGCAAATGTCACCCAAGACCCCGGGAACGCCATCCCCTCACCTGCCTGCTATGGGAGCCGCACTTTCTCATGCACTTGGTTTTGCTCTCCGGCTTTAGGGGTCACTGCCGTCTGATTGCAGCTTCCCCCACTTCCCCCATCCCCTGTGAGGCCTTCTGCTGTGCCTTGGTGTACCGTCTCCCTCTTGGCTTGATCACATGCAGTTCTTTCGAAAAACAGCTTTGAAGAGCTCTCATCCCATAACTGCTTAGGCCTGCTTGGGTCTCTGGTGGGAGGCTCATGTCTGTCTCAGCCAGCGTTTCCAATTTCAGTTTTCCTGTGCGTTGTTGCGGTTGCATTGTTTCTGTTGTTTCCCGGCTGAGTTTCCCCCTCATGTTGGCAGTGTGAATTTGGATCCCTCCCTTCCGGGACAGCTTGGTGTTTTAACTTCTCCTGGGGGACTCTCTTCTTCTCATGGTTCAGGGTGGGCATCTGGCTTTTGCTTCACTTTCTAGGGTCAGTAGGTGGAGTTTCCAGGCCCTTTTCATGGCTGGAATGGCCGGTTCCCAGCTCTCGAGTTCCAGCTCCTTGGCCCACCCTTGGTCCTGTGCCTCCATCATTATTCCTGACTTGCTGTAAACCCTCAGTGCCTACAACACATATCTGGTCCCGAGCCTCCGTTTTCTGCCCCCCCACTCAGCTGGTTAGGTCCCTTTTCATTTCTGGTCCCTGCAGTGTCTCCTTTCTTGATTTTTAAGCTGGGTTGTGAATTATTTTCATTGTAGTTTATCTGACTTAAGTATATATTTGGGGGGTGGTTTCTCGCTTCTGCTCAGTCCGCCATATTGACTGCCATGCTGATAAACCACTGAAGCTGGAATTTTATTCAATATCGATTGCATATTTTTTTCCTCTGTAAAGCTCCCTCTTCCACTTTTAAGGCCTCAATATAAATTTCTTTATTCCCTTCTTTTGCCCTCAGAAGTTTTAAGCAACTAAGATGGATGAACTCTATTTAAATCAAGTTTTTTTAGAAATTGAAACCAAATGGAGGCATTTGCAGCCATGATTTACAGCTCTTCACTCGTTCTCTTAAGGCCATTAGAGGAATCTCCAAAGTGGGGGTTTGTACTACAGGGTATAAGCAAGATTCTTCACTAGGATGGAGGAAGAAACGATTACAACTTCTATTTATGTTCTACATACATTTATATTATTAATGCCACCATTTTGCTTCTTTTTCTTTAATAATGTACATAATATATTTGATACATTATTCCAGTGGCATAATAATGTATGTATGTAATTTACATAACATATGTATATTATAAAACACATGTGTGTGTGTGTGTGTGTGTGTGTGTGTATGGTATATGCAAATTAAAGAAAAACTGGTGGAGAAAGGGATCAAAAGGTTTGGAGAGGACCATTTTCAAGAACCTTAGCCAAATGGGGTAATTGCCGATTCTCCAGTCTGGTGTGGCATGAAGGACTACACTGCTAGAGGAGGCTGTGCACAGGTCTCTCTAGTTTAGTGGCCTATAATTTTATGGACCGATAAAGTGTCTTATTCTCTAGAGTGTTGTAGAAAAGGACTCTTTAGGCAGTTCTTCAAGAATAAGTATTCCATGGCGATAATATTGTCAACCCTGGGATGACATGGCTGGATCTAATCAGTGGTCAAATCAATGAAGAAACCATTGGGATCAGTAAGACGAAGTTCACAGACACCTACCCAGACCTGAAAACAAAATTTTCAAATGCCCCTGAGTTCACCTTTCCATGCTTCAGATTTACCGTGAGATGGACAGCATTGCTGGAGATTCTCCTGATTTGGCGAGCAGGGTGAAGATTGGTCACTCGTTTGAAAACCGGCCCATGTATGTACTGAAGGTGAGACCCGAGGCTCTTCAAGAGGCCTGACTGGGCTCAGGCTCCGGGTCCCTTGTGTCCAGGACCCAGCCCTCACACCTCTGAGGGAGGCAGGTTTTTAGGCTCTTCTTGACTTCAGGGATGTGGGGAGACATCTACTCGGGTTCAAAGTCGATGTGACCAAGCGTGCCCTGCTTTTGCCTAACGTGGAAGGAATTAGAACATAGGAGGAGCCCATCCCATTGCAAGTTTTGACTGAAAGGC
>LNAC01000049.1:2037377-2107434 GCA_002007465.1 Ailurus styani | reverse complement strand
CAGCAGGGTGGAGTGGGTGAGAGGTAGTGGGGATGGGGGTGGGGTGGGTCTGTTAGCATTCCAGAAAGCACTTGGATGGGTCACAATCTTTTGCCTTCATTCTTACCTCTGAAAAGCAAGTCAGATTGGGATAGTTCTACAAATTCTATTCCGCTTTTAGGGGTACTTATTGGAAAAGCAATCTAGGAAGCTAATTTTAGGGTTGACGTAATTTGAAGCATAGCCTATGATCCTTGGCTGCACAAAGCCTAATTTCTCGATATTTCTAACAGATTCAGGTCTATATTGGCAAAAGAGGTAGAGAATTTATGGCAGGGACATAAATTACATAAATAATCCAGCCAAATGAATAAAAAGGAATTTGGAGATATGAACCATGGAACAACTGAGGGTGCTAAGAATTTGTCAGATCCTTAGCTTCATATAAGCCCTGAAAAACCCAGGCTCATGGCTTGAATTACCAGCCAGACGAGATTTGCCACCGAGCCGGTTGCTCTAAAATAATCCTCATAAATTTAGATTATTTGCCAACCTGATGGAGAATCTGGCTTCATTAGCACCACGCTTTGACCCAAGGTGGCCTGGCCCCACACTAAAAGGCAGGAGCCAGAATTCATTTAATGCCATTTGCAAAGAGCTACAGCGAACCTCTGTCTTCCTCCTTGTAAAATCGAATTCATTTATTGCATCAACCGGAACAGGCCGGTTCATGCACTCTTGTGCCTCTCTCTGTTGGGATACCATTTGAGGTCTTTCAAGAGACACAATATTATCTCTAATCACACTGGCATTACCATTCACAATAGCAATTGTTTCCCCTTCCCATTTGCTTCCAACCCTGGAGCGGCTCAAGTGGCCCGGAGATGCGGCCGGGCCCCCCGCCATCCAACCAATTAAGCTCCCTGGTCACGGATCAGCCTGATAAATAGATGGTACCCTCAGGAACAGTTGGTCTCTGAATTATCTTAAATTGATTAAATGAATAGGGGTGAGCTGGGGAGAGGAGAGGTGAGCGGAGACACGGGCAGGAGGGTCACTTTCGGGCCTCTTTGTCCTTCCACAGTTCAGCACCGCGAGAGACAGGCGGCGGCGGCCGGCTGTTTGGCTGAACGCAGGCATCCATTCCCGGGAGTGGATCTCGCAGGCCACGGCCATCTGGACTGCGAGGAAGGTCATGTCGCCCGGTATTAGCTGACAGTCCTGGTGGGCCCGGGGTGCCCCTGCAGGGTCCCAGGAGGCTGGGCCGGGGGACGAGGTGGGAAGGCACTTTGCACACACACAGTGTGGTGGGGGTGCTTTTCAGATTGGAGGAGCAAAAGGTCAGAGCCCTTCGGTCAAGCCACTGTGACTAAATGACAAAGTCCATTCATGACAGCGAGCGAGCTAATGAGCTGCAGAGGTGGCCCCGAAACACTGACCCCATAGTCAGCCCTGCAGAAAGGGAGCGGAGTCTTCTTAGCAGCGAAACTCAGACCAACTTTGCGGTCAGCCCCGCCCTAGGCCTCCAGACCCTCAGGGACCTCATGCTGTCTCCATGTCCCCCCCTCCAGGGTCTGCTTTAAGGCAGCACTAGGGAGAGGAGGGGTGTTGCGTGTGGGGGATGTATTCTCCCCGCCCGTTAGCATGGGGGCCCAGATTCCCCAAAACTATGATGCTGTGCGGCTCTTCCGTCCCCTGTTCCCACCCCCTGGAAGGAAGGAATCAACCAGGCAGCCCTGGACTCATTGCAGTTGATGTCATAACGAAGCCATGTTCCCCCAGGTTTTGAAGTGCTCATGTGTCTATGAGGGTGACAGGGAGGCTGCAGAGGGGCATGTGGGGAAGATACACGGGCTTCGACCGGGCACCCCAGCCGCCCATGGCGCAGCTGACAAGCTTCTTGTCTCTGCTTAGATTGTATCTGATTACGGGAAGGACCTGGCCATCACCGCCATCTTGGAGAAAATGGATATTTTCTTGTTGCCTGTGGCCAATCCTGATGGATATGTGTACACACAAACTCAAGTGAGTAATACTGAGCAAGCTGGGCTTGAAGTTGAGAAGAGTCTGTTGAATTCCTTGCCGTGCCACCTGAACAGTTGTAGGAATGGGGAGAGAACTCCCACATGTGCACGTTACGAGCTTCCTTGGGCTTCCATTTTTCACTCGTTCCCTGAGCTGAGAGTCACCAGGGAATATTTTTTCTTAGAGAGAATAGTCTAATGAACTCCCTGTCATGGATCTTGAACAATTATCAACACTTAACCAATCTTCTTTTCATTTCTTTCCCTCCCACACATTTTTTTTTCCTTTTGTTTAAAAGCACATCCCTGACATCAGGTTATTTGACCCCAAATTTCTTTAATATGCATCTCTGGTTGATGATAATTAAAACAAAACAAAACAAAAAACCCCAAACAATACACCACTGTCACTTAAAAAAATTAATGGAATTTCTTTAATATCATCTAATTCCCCCAATTATCTTTTAAATGTCTTTTGAGTCAGTTTGTTGAAATCCATCCCTAGGTAAGGTTTGTATCTGTATTTGGTTGTTGCTGCTCTGTAGGCTTTTTAAATCTATGGCGGCTACCCACCCCCACCCCCGCCATACACATCTCTTTTAAAAATGTCATTCATTTGCTGGAGAAACCAAGTAAATTGTCCTGTAGAATGTCTCATGTTCTGAATTTGGCTGATGGCTTCTTTGTTGTGTGTCCTTTGTTCCTGTACCCCCTGTATTTCCTTTTCAGTAGTAGTCAGAACTTGAAGTTTGACTGGGTTCAGGTGAGCTTTTTAGGCAAGAATAAAACAGTTGCTGTGTACTTCCTGTCAGACCAGATGTCTGTCTGTCCTCCTTCTGCTGAAGCCAAAAATTATTCGGAGGGTTCAGGTGACATCAGGCTGGTTCTTGCATTACAAAGTTCTCATCGGGGCATTTTGGGGGAGTCCTTCTCTCTGAGCCCGAAGGGCTGAGGCTCCTTTCTCCGGGAGATGAGAGGAGAATGCTCAGTCCATGAGGACTGGGGCCTGGATGATCCTCCAGGCAGAGCTGCAAGCACCTTGCTCCATCATAGACCCCCCAGAGAACACCTTTGCTTCTCCTGTGCCCTGACCCACCTCTGAATGCTTATTGCCTCCTTGGTGGACTTTCCAGAACCGACTATGGAGGAAGACACGGTCCCTCAATCCTGGAAGCCCTTGCATTGGTGCTGATCCAAATAGAAATTGGAATGCTAGTTTTGCAGGTAGGCTGGAGGTGGGGTGGCTTTCCCTCCCTGCTGCCCTAGGGAACCTGGTCCACGGGGTTCCAAGCTGGCAGTGAAGGAGCCAGTCTCCAGGCTGTCTCCATTCCTGCTTCACTGAGAGACTTGGGCCAAATCCCTTACACTCTGTCTCGGGTTTTTGCTTTTTTTTTTTTTAAACATTTTTTGGGGTAATTTTGAAAGGGAATGACTCAGCAATTCTTGTTCTCCTTAAAGTACACTAATTTTAAAAACGGTTCTAGTCTTAGACGTTCAGATCTACGCCCTGTGCCCTGGTCATTCCCGCTTCTCCAGGGCGAGCCACTGGGTGGGTGGAAGGGCTCCTGGTGGTAACTGGGAAGAGAGCAGTTAGCACTGTCACCCTAACAGACCAGACTGTGGGACGTGGGAGGCTTCAACCCCAGCAGTGGGCCCTTAGATGCGTCAGTGTGATGCGCGGCCCTTTGATGTCACGGAAAGGGCCCGAGGATTAGGAGACCCTGGTTCTGAGTTCCAGCTATTTAAAAACCATCCCTACAGTCATGCCCACTGGCTGCCAGGTGTTTTCCTCTGTGTTCCCTTATTTATTTGTCCGACCCAGTGAGTGAGTTTTATTATCCGAACCGAGACAGTTGAAGCTTGGAGACAGTCTCAGGAGCAGGTGGCCAAGAGTTAGGGTCGAAGCTGACCTTGTAGCTCCAGAACCCGGTAGTGCCCTCTCACGCTCTTCCACAGCTGAGCTGACGTCCTGTCCTGTACTGCACACTCGCCTGCCACACACCCTGGCGGGGTGAATCATGTGTTTGTGGGAAAGGAGCTGAGAGAAATGTGGGAACTGAGTGTGTTGAAGTTAAGTCAGATCTTCCCACAAGTGGGGTGGTTTTACACACATGCCAAGTACCTCAGGGAGCTATGTTGTGAAGTAGTACAGAAGGCAGGAGTTCTAAATACCTGTCAAGTGGGAGGCTTTAGCCACAACAATAGATTATTTTTGGCAGCCCTTGGCCATTAAGATCTGAACCAAGAGAATGAGTTGACACCAGAATAAATGGAGTCATTTTCATTATTAATTGGTATTCATATTAATTATCTAGAATACTTATTAATTACAACTCATTGCCAAGTATGATATTAATTATTTATGACAACTGTTAGTGAGGCAATACAAGGTCGACTTTATCCATTTAAAGGAGTCCTTCCAGTTTTTCATCCTCAGCTGTGGCAGATCCTGTACCCTCCCCCTTCTGCACCCCCCTCCCCGCCACACATACGTATTGCGGACTAGGCTCCTGGGGTGGGGGGTGGGCTCCTCACATTGACCTGTCCATGGCCAGCCCCTCCTGCCCTTCCTCCGGGTTGAGTGTCTTGCATTTCTGTGTTCTTGCCTATGGGTTCATGTTTCTGCTTGGGCCGTCCCCCACAGGAGAGGGGGCCAGTGACAACCCTTGCTCTGAGATATACCATGGACCCCATGCCAACTCGGAAGTGGAGGTGAAGTCGGTGGTGGATTTCATCCAAGAACACGGGAATTTCAAATGCTTCATCGACTTGCACAGCTACTCACAGCTGCTGATGTATCCATATGGGTACACGGTCAAGAAGGCCCCAGATGCTGACGAACTGGTGAGTGACGGGTTGCCTTCCACTTAGCCCTGGGCCTGCTTGACCCTGGGGTGCTGCCACAGTGGTCCTTCCACAGCTTATAGGGACAGTCCAGGGGCCTGGACTTATTTCATGAGGGGCCCGGTCTTCTCTCCCTCTGCCCTTTGGAATGTGCCATCAGACCTCCTGGGGACAGGAAGAAGACAGTTCTCCTTAGTTCTGTGTTTGCTGTCACTTTCAAGAACCACGCCTGACCCCTGCCTTTCCTTCTCAGTTGTTTTCTGACCAAAATGTGTGACAGACCCACTGCTTGGCAAGAACTGTGGGTGGTATTGTGGTGGGTGAGAGGGGAGTGCTCCTCATTTCGGTCAAGGTGGAGTTGAAGTAGGGTGCTGGCTATAGCCTAGGGGTGCTCGGCGTCACATATAATGACTCGCCCTAGGATGTGAACAGATACTTAGGGTGGACCAACTGGAGCAGGGCTGGCATCTGTAGGGTGAAGGCAGGCTTCTCCCTCTGTGCGGGGTGGCTCAAGAGCACCCCTCTGCCCAGGGCCATGGCTAGTCCCTGAACCTTCCAGCAGATGCAGGGCTCATGCTAGGTGTGGGCTAGATTCTGGTCTCAAATAGCCGTTGGCACATCCATATAGGACAGCCCCATCTCCTCCTCCACTCTGGGAACACCCAGCTCTTAGAAGGTCTTGTCCGGAACATACTTGGCCTTCCCGCATGTTCATGAACGTGACATTCCCGTCCCTCAAGATAGGTGACGATGGTGGTATATATTTACTAGATTGGGTTGGTGAGCAGCCCTCTATGACTCTGTGCATCAGGCTTTGGCTCTGGTTGGATGGAAAAGGAGGAGACCGGAAAGGAAACTTGAGGGAAGGGCCAAGAATCTTCCACACCATCGCAGTGCAGAACAGCTGAGGGATGTCAGGCTGTGGGATCCAATCTTTCTCACTCTGCTGGTTCCCCCTCCTAGGACAAAGTGGCAAGGCGTGCAGCCAAAGCTCTGGCTTCCCTGTCGGGCACTACGTACCAAGTTGGTCCTACCTGCACCACTGTCTGTAAGTACTTGCTGTGTTAGTTATTTAGAAAATGCTTGGAGAGGAGACTTGAAGTGGGAGAAGAGCTGCAAGTTAGGCTTACTACGTTCTAATCTGATTGTTTTTGTCATTAGCGATAGGCTGAATTTGTGTCAGGCCTGATGGGATGGTAGGTGCTGTAGGCAGTCGTCTCCCTCAATACTGTCACCGTGGTCATGCTATCTGTCACACGCCCATGGTGAGTTTCGTCCTCCTAGTGTGCTGGCGTCTGTGGCCCTTCTAGTCCATGAACGATCCCGACAGAGTTTATAAAAAGTTCCTCAAGCCCATTATTCCATTTTCAAAGGAAACCCACCTTTGGAGAGGTAGACCGAGGTGGCCATATTGGGGATAGAGGGGATTCCCGCACCTCTCATTGGAGATTAGCATAGCATGCTGGGAGCTGGGGTCCTCTTTGCAATGGTTAGCATCAAGCCAAGAAAAACCCCCAAACAAACTCTGCCAAGACTCCAAACCTAAAAATGGTCTTTAGGCTCATTACCTACAGCTTCAACCTCATTTTGAGGAAATAGCTTTGTTTTGGTTTCTCGCTGAAGTGTTTCATCTGAGCATTTCACTCTGTTCCTACTGAGATACTTCCAGTTCCCTCATTCCATGAGCCTAAGCTTTAAACTTAAAGATCAAATTGACGAATATTATCATTCTCTGAGAGTCTAGCTATCAATGGGAAATAAAAATACAAACATGAGGAGCATGGTTCGGACACCTTTAAAGCCAGGGCCCTTCTTTTCCTCTCTACTGTCTCCTCTGTAAGTAATTGTCCAGCAGTGGATCCACCCCCAGACCCCCTGCAAACTTGCTGATATTTCTGTCCTATTCCATACCGCGACTTTCCCATCCAACTGCTCCCCCCTCAGCTAGCTGTTCCTTCAGTCCTGCTCTTCTGGGAAGTTTCTCCATCCCCCCAGCTTCTGGGTCCTCCTCTGTACTCTGACCTCAGCACTCTTATCTGTGTTTCATAGACCGCCTTCCTGCATAAAGCAGTTAGCCTGAGGTGGGTGTTTGTGTGGCTAATTGAGGCAACCAGTCATTAATTATTCATGGTTGATTATTATTAGTGCTGTTAAATGGGAACTCCTCGGAGAAGAAACGCATCGGGAGCATTTCTCCATCCTCTGCTTCAGTAGTGAGAACTGAGTTTAGGACTGCGGAGAGGTGAAGGGACTTGGTAGGAGCCCTTTGACAAGGCCCTCTCACAAGAGTTTTGAGGGTCACCATGGTCCTGGCTTTTGGGTCAAACACCAGTTTAAAGGATGGCCTTATCTTCCCACATCAAACACATTCTTCCCAGCGTAAGCTCTGCCAAAATCAAGAGATACTCATCGGATTCCTCCAGAACCAGACGAGGAAGGCTCTCCTGAGTGCTGTCCAGGAGACATAATATTTCCAAAGTCTTTCAAGAGCCCATCTTCGGTATTGTTTAAAGGCTTTGCCTACCCTCCTTGCTTTCCAAAAATGTGATCAATTTTTGTATAATAACACTCCAGTCCCATGGGTTATTGCACGTGCTACATGAATGGTCAACGTTTGTCCCTTCAAGCGCCAGACCTTTTCTTAGATTAACCATTTTAGCTGAAAATAATTCTCAAATAAGGTTCACGTTTCTTGCCTTTTTAAACAGAGCATGTGCAAGGGATTTAAGCTCCTTTCTTCATGACGGAGTGGCCTTCTGAACATCAGTTGTAATGTCCTAAAGGCCTTCCGTGCCACACTGCATTTTCAGTCTCTCTGGTGGGCAGCCCCAAGCCCATTTTGCTGCTTTAATTCTTGCGTCTGCTTTTTTAGAGTTTTCCTGTTCCTTTCCCTGGTCAGACTGTACTGCTTTCAGACTACCTGCTTCTAGCAACCTTCTCCCCTTCTCTTACTACTAAGGGCTGGGACACAAGTTCTTTGGGCTCATTTGACTCGTGGATAGATCGTGAGTAAGAAGGATGTTCATGACAGCAACGTTTATAGTCATAGAAGCCTGCTGAGTACCTCAATGTCCATCAGTACAGTACCGAATAAAAACACATTTGGTGCAGGCACACAATGAAACAGTGTGCCCCCCCCTTTGAATGAATGAGGCGCATCTGTAGGTGCTAATAGGGTATAATCTTTAAGTGTCAATTGAAAACTATAGTGTGGTTTTTATTTTATTTATTTAAATTTTTAATTTTTCTTCTTATTATTTTTAAAGATTTTATTTATTTATTTGACAGAGAGATAGAGAGCACAAGTAGGCATAGGTATATGAGAACCACACAAGAATTTCAGAGACTATAGGAGAGCCTGTTTCATAACCTCAGGGGGCGTGGCATCACAGTAGAAGCAGAAATCACAAGAGGAGGGGTGCCTGGGTGGCTCAGTCCTTAAGTGTCTGCCTTCTGCTCAGGTCATGGTCCCAGAGTCCTGGGATCGAGCCCCTCGTTGGGCTCCCTGCTCTGCAGGGAGTCTGCTTCTCCCTCTCCCACTCCCCCTGCTTGTGTTCGCTCTCTCTCTGTATCTCTCTCTGTCAAATAAATAAAATCTTTTAAAAAAAAATCACAAGTGGTATCATGAGAAACAACCCTCAAGAATGATGGAAAAACAAAAGGACCCGTCTTTTCATTTAACAGATACATACTATATTAAATGGACTGGAAGGAGGTTGAGGAAAGCATGGGCTTTTTTCCCACAGACAGCCTTGGGCTTCAATTCCGGTCCTGCCATCCGTCTATATTTCCTTAGATAAATTACTCATTCTGAGCCTGGACTTCCTCCTTTGAAAAACAAGGACAGTGATACCCACCTCACTGGGTTTTTAAAGATTAATGAGGTCATAAATGTAAACTTTCCAATATAAATGACCAGCTCATGGGAGATGTTCAATAAATGATAGCTGCTATTGACATCATTATTTTATTATTCAGTGTTGTCCACTTTGCGCTTTTAGCCAGTTTCTGCTCTAGTAGAGTTTGGCTGGGAAGAAGCAGGAAAACGGGCCTCCTTCCTTTCCCTAGCCTTTTGGCAAAGGGAAGTCTCAAGGGCTGTGCTTCTTCCTCTCTGTGTTTATCAGTTATCTCTTGCTATGTAAAAAGTTATCCTAAAACTTAGCAGCTTAAAATAATAAACATTTATTTTCTTCCACTGTTTCCCTGGGGTAGGAATTCAAGAATGGCTTAGCTGGGCGTCTCTGGCTCAGGGCCTCTCCCAAGGTTGCAGTCAAGGGCTAGAGTCCTTTAAAGGCTTGACCGGGCTGGAAGGGTCTGCTTCTCAGGTGGCTCACTCAGGTGCTGAGTACTGGCAGGAGGCCTCCATTCTTCACCACTCAAACCTGGCTATAGGACACTCTCTGACCATCCACACACCTGATGCCTGGCTTTCCCCAGAGCAATGATCGAAGAGAGAGCAAGACAGAAGCCACAATATTTATGATCTAGCCTGGAAGGTCACACGCCGTCATTTCTGCAATCTCCTGTTAGTTTCCCAGGTCAGGGCAGCCCCACTCAGTGTTGGAGGGGACCACCCAAGGAGGTGAAGACCGGGAGACAAGGATCATTGGGGCTGGCTTGGAGGCTGCCTATCTCACTCTGTGAAGATTGGTTTTGAGTGACCGGAGGGAGTCTGCACAGTGAGTTAGTGACAAGGTGGGCACGAAGACTTCAAATCTCTTGGTTTGAGATGAATGAAGACGTCCATCGTGTAGGACAGACTGAGACATACGGATCGGGCCGGTGTTCATGTGTTGGTGGCCTGAGGAATTCTAGGTCCCTAAGGAGCCAAAGGCGGGCAGAACTCCCGAGACCTGCCCGTCTAACCCTGAAAGGAACTGGGGTTCAAAGGTGTTTTCTTTCCTGACTTACAGATCCAGCTAGCGGGAGCAGCGTTGACTGGGCGTATGATCATGGCATCAAGTATGCGTTCACGTTTGAGTTGAGAGATACTGGGCACTATGGCTTCCTCCTGCCAGCCAACCAGATCATCCCCACCGCAGAGGAGACCTGGTTGGGGCTGAAGACCATCATGGAGCATGTGCGGGACAATCTCTACTAGATGAGGCACCCTGTCTCCGGTTATTTCTCCCCACATATGCGTGCTCGCTGAAGCCACGATCGAAGGGAGCTTGTTCTTTCACGTGTGACTCAGAGCCCTCTGGCTTTGTCGGGAACACAGGTTGGCCCCTCCTCAGCCTCATCCTGAAAGTTCATGCATTCTGGTGGTGCACCTCAGAGGGGCGCCCTTGCCACCCTGCTGTGTTCCGGTCCTGCTGGTCCGCTGAGCCCTCTGCGTGCCCTTCCTCTCACAGAATTGGTTGGGCAGGCCACACTTAGCATCATTCCGCCCTGGGTGGCATGTCTCTACCTCATTTTGAGAACAAGAAGACATCTAAGATAGTTCCTTAGCCTTATCCCATGTGGCCAGGCTGGTGACCTTGCTCTGCTGGTCACCCCATGGGAGATGCTGTAGGTGACAATGCCTGTCTTTGAGATCAGTCTCAAAGGTGACCCAGAACTACCTTTAATTTATCTTACTCCTTGAACATACTTGTCTTTGAAAAATAAATCTTGTAAGGTTATCAATAGAGGCCATCTTCTTCCTTTTTTTTTTTTTTTTTTTTGGTTTTTGTTTGGGGTCTGAATACAAAATAGTGGATCACTTCTCCTCACTGGGCCCCAAATTCCCAGATATAACAGTTCTGATCACGTTCTTCCCTTTGTTACACAGTGTAACTGGGGTCCCAGATGAGGATCTGTGTCACTATAGGCACTGCTCACCCAGGAACCCTTAATGAAGTGGTGATCTAATAGGATTGCTAAATTATCCCCATCTGTCCTCATGGGCTCACCTCTTCTTTGCCTTTTGAATTCACTTCAAAGATCTTGCCCTCACCCCGTGGGTCCTAAATCACTCCGCTGGCCTGGATAATCTCACTGCTGTCCACATTCCTGCTTGTGCTCTGGTGTACCCTGTGTTTCCTTCTCCTGGCTTTTCTTTGGTCTTTGAAGACAACTTCTAGTTTGCATCCTGGACCATGAGCGTCAAGGTGGAGCAAGGATTCCTCAGTCAGTCTTCTCTTGTTCCATTCCTCCTCAGCACATACCATCTGCCCTTTTTCTTTTTTTCCTTTTTTTCAAACGTGTCTGTAAATCTTATCCTCCTGCCTAGGATTCGTGCGGCATCTGGTATGTGCTCCTAAACCAATAAATATTCAATATGAGTCTCATGATCATCTCTGATTCTTCGCCTTCACCTGAATGGAACCAAGCCATGGTTTTGAATGTGCAGCTCTTTCTCATGTCAAAAGTCAATTTTAATCCCTGTCTGTATCACATGACATGTAGGAAGGCCTTCTCTCCGTCGGGCCGAGGGTCCTCCGGGGCTGTGTTACCTTGGTGATTGCACTCTGGTCCTGGGTCCAGTTCTTAGTTTTTCAGCTCAGGAGCTTGATATTCTCGGTGTCCATGTTGATTAGACTCAGGGATGCTGACTCACGCCCACAGAGCTCAGATGAGGCAGATGATAAAATCAGAATACGGATTTATTAATTTACATCATGGCATGTAACTGGTTAGTGGATTGGCTCCTCACGTCGGTCCGCACAGTACATTCTCTCCCTGTAGGCAAGATACAAGGGAAGCCAAATTATAATCAGAAGGTTGTTTAGTGAGCGGGGCGTCAGAGCAAGGAAAGTTAATTACAGTCTATGATTAGAATTTTTAATGGCATTCAGCTCTAATGGCATGATATATCCAATTCTATAACCAGAACACACCTGCCAGCCAGCCAGCTGGTCGCTTGTGCTGGCTAGTCAGGGTTGTCTTGGACCAGACAATACCACAGGAGGCATGACAGTGTTTGCTTCTGGGACTTGCCTTGAACCTGGCTCTCTGTGTAGACCTCCTCACCCCCAAGACCGAGAGTCCTTTAGATCCCTTGAGGGAAAGAGTTCTTAAACAATACATAAAAAGCCATGAAGAGAATACCTATGACAATAATAAAATTAGGAGCTTCTGTTCAGTAATATACACATAAAGAAACTGAGAAGTTACGAACTAGAAAATGTTCACTATATTCATATACACACAATAAAGGGCATATGAAGAAATCCTACAGATCAATAAGAAAAGCACAGAGAACCAAGAGAAAATGGACAAAAGCTGTGAGCAAGCATCTCACAGAAGAGGAAACATATGTCTCTGATAAACATAAGAAGAGATGGTTCCTGATCGAGGACCTACGAGTCAAGACAGCAATGAGATGCCATTGTATACTCTTTCAACTTACAAAAATCAAAACATTGGAGAGAAGGTGGATGATAGGATCTCTTTATTATTGGTGGGCATGCACCCCAGGCATAAACCCAAGAAATTCTTGCACATATACAACAGGAGACATATATGAGAATGTTCACAGCAACACTGTTCATAATAGCAAAAGCCTAAAAATAATTCGAAAGTCCACCAGTGGGAGAATGGGTAAATAAAGTATGGTATTTTCACGCACTAAAATATTATACGACAGAACAAAGTTTAGTATGATTTCCTTTCTAGAAATTTACAAATAACTGAACAAAATGCAAGTAATAATTCCCTTTTGGGAAGACATACAAAATTTGATAAAATTGTAGAGAAAGGGAAGAAAGATAGGATACATGCTCAGACCCCTTTTCCTGTTCAAGTGTACTGATTCCCAGCTGCTGTGAGTGTTGGCTGCCAACAGCTCAAGGCTCCCTCCCTCTCTGGAGAATTGCTGTTAGCCAAATAGGGTCTGACTCACACAGGAAGCTATGCACTTGTTTTCCCTATATCACCTCCCCAAATGTCAGCCAATGACTGACTAACTTGGGGGCACAAACAGCTAATCTTTTGCCTCAATGTAGGGTCACACTGTGGTGCAATGTGGGCTCAAGAGCTCTGAATATCTTTTCCAGCTGATTCCACATCCTTCCTTAGCTTTTCAGCCCCCATTCTGTCCTGCTTCTCAGACTCCCCTTTTCCTGAGAACTCCCTTAAAAAAAAAAATCACCTAAACAAAATCCCACCTCAAGCTCTGCTTCTAGGGAAATGGACTTAAGACAACAGGAAGTGAAGAGCCCAGCCTTCTGAGTAATGATTACCTTGGATGGGGAGAGGCAGGGGATGAGATAGGGACCAGGTCCCTATGGTTAGATTCAGGTTTTGTTTTTTCAGATATTTATTACCTAATTTAGAAAAAACAAACCTTAATTCAATAGCTAAATAAATCATAAAAGAGGGCCATGCATGGATCAAAGATGAGCATGCCAATAGCCAAGGATTATGATTAATCTAGTTCTCTGGACCTGAAATCCAGTTTTGAAAATGTTTATAAAGGTACAGATTTGAACACAAAAATGTTTTCCTATTCAGTATGCATTTATTGAGTGTCTAGCGTGCCAGCGACAGTTTTAGATGCTGGCAAGGCACTGGCAAAGAAGATAAAATTCCTTCTTGCATGGAATTTCATCGTCGTTGGAGAGACAGAAAGTACTCAAGACAACAAATTAAAAATTTTAATTTGATTAATGAGAGCTGCCATAAATAACAGAAAACTGGCTGCTGGAAGGACAGAGATGTATGGTGGCAGGGCCTCTTCATTGGGAAAGTTCGAGAAGACAGTGTTTGGGCTGGTGGTATAAAATCCTGGCTGACGGGATGGGGGATACAGTCCATGGCTGTCCATGGGGCTAGCTGTCATCTCTGTGCTGCCCGCTTGAAACCAGAGCCACGCATGGAAATGCAATCACCTGGGGGCTGACACACAGACCACATCCACTTCTGTCTTCTGGGTTATAGATGGTGAGGTACCCAACTCCTTCGCTTGGCCATGTGTCCTCGAGTCCTTGCTGGAATCTCTGGGAGCTCCAGTTTCCTCATATTTAAAATGAGAACAATGGTAGTATTTACAGTAGTGTCTCAAGAGTATTCAGGAAGCTGTTGTATTAAAGTATGGAGCACCTTACCCGGCAGGAGCAGTTCTCAGTGTGTGTTAGCTTGAATTGTTACTCTCACCGAGTGGTGGACATTCATTTATGAATCAGGTGATTGGCGTTTCCCCTAACTTCCTTTAGATTTTTCATGCGACTTAATGACAAAGATCTCAAAAGTTCACAGAAAACCACTCATTGGATGTGAAGTCATTTTTAGTATTATTTGGGTTTTGAAATATCGGGGTTCTTTCTCTTGGAGCTTTCTCATGTTAAATAGATATTGATGCCCCTTTACTGGGTTAATACAAAGGATTATTGCCTGAAGCCTTCACAGGTCCCGCTTTCAAGCACAACCATGTCAAGTCTATGTGGTCACCTTAGATTTTTACGGGTGCCAGGAAGACCCCAGTGTAAACTTCTTGCGAATGAAGTTGAGCGTATGTTCCAGCTCTGGAATGTTCTAAGGAGGTTGCACTTCTTTTATGTCACTATACTAGGACCAACTATGAAGAATCATTTGTATTGTCATCATCATCATCCTTATCTTTCTGTTCACTGAGTTCTGGACTTTTGCCAAACCAGACAGCTTGTAAAATAAATTCACTCTACTATTTGTATTGAACCTTAAATCATGAACACCAGCTGTCTCTTGTATTTGAAGTAAAGCTCCAGGTGTCCTGGGGGCATCCGGAGAGCGCAGTTTTTTCCTCCTCCATGATGTATGTGTACTGTGGTGTAGCTGGGCAACTTCTTCCTTTAATGCAAAAAAGTGAATCTCATGGTTTTGTGTCTTTTTTTTTTTTTGTATCTCCTACAAGGTCAAGCTCAGCAGCTAGTAAATATTTGTTGATTTGATTTGCTGCAGGGGCAGCGAGTTAACAATTGCATAAGCCATACTCTCAACAAGTTAGGGCAGCAGGAAAAGCATAGTTTTTCCAACCAATAGGTGGAATTCTGGAAAACTGTTTGGAATGCATGTGCCTAAGTTCTAAGAGAGAGCATAAATTAAACCTTCAGAGATAAGAAAGACTTGATATTGGTTACATTGCTTGCATTTTTGTAATGATTTATAGTTTTAAAATGCCTTTATAGATATTGAATAATTAGATTATCACAAGCACCTGATGATAGGTGCAGGCTGGCTCCTACTACTTTCCCTGTTTGACGGATGAGGAATCTGAGTTTTAAAGAGGTGAAGTAGCATGCCCTCCAGCCTCTCCGGTCTGACCGCCCTTTATCATCTGCCTGGCTCCTGGAACCTTTGTTTCCAGTTTTGCGGTGATGAGAGGGGCTGTAGGGAGGGAACACGAGCCTAGGATTCCCTCTCTGGGTTCCCACTGGATTCCCACTGCTGGCCCGTGATGACCAGAGTTGAGGGGCATTTTGTGTGGTTCCTGTGGGTCGGTCCTTCCTGGGCCTGAGCCCCAAGATTGCCATCCAGGGAGAACTTAGAATTATCAAATGAATGTTTTACTTATTATGAAACATCCAGAATGGACCCCAAAGCCTATTTCTGTCCTTTAGACCTTTATGCCCTTTCATAGGGATTAGACAACCCATAAGACCCACCAACCCCATCTTTAACTATTAGCTTCTCAAAATTTGGATGACAAAATATCCCCTTCTCTCAACAAGCAGATTGATGTATTTGTTCTTCTTGAGTATTTAAACAACTTGGACTAACCTTAGGAAACCATCCGTCCAGTTTTGGGGCTCATCATTTTCTCGAGGGGTGAGGCAAGGTTTTCTTTCTTTTGGACCCCAGGACCTAAGCACACACAGGTGCATCATAAAGAGACAGTCAGTGAATAACTGTAGTGGTGTCAGTTTCACGCCTGATCTGGACGCAGCCCGGTGTCTTCTGTCCACTTAGCTAAGTGTCTGAGGCTGTCTGCCTTCCTCAGCTCTGAGGATATTGCCATGGCATTGTTCTTTTCTGACGGATGTGGGAAACACAGAGGTCAGAGAAAGCAAAGCCCTTCTGCTCCAATTTCAGCACATCTCTGTTAGAAAACTCCGAGACGCCAGGCCCCGTGGAAAAGGAAGGATAATGACCTATCGCATCGTTGTGAAGGGGTATTTCCCAGGCTCTATCAGAGGCGGCTGTTGGTGGACAGGTATTAACTTGTTAAGGAGGCCCTTCAAAGAAGAATGCACCAGATCTTCCCTCCCTCCCTCCCTCTTGCCCCAGGGCCATCGGTAGGATCAGTATTTAAGGGGCATGTTTCTCTGTGTCCTCAGGCTCCCTGGTGCCTGGCAGATCTAGGGACCTTCCAATTTGCTCTGGAAAATAAGTGAGGGATTTGTGGAGCCAGAAAGATACTGGATCAAGCCGGATAGTGGACACGCTGCTAGGTTGGGGAAGGCCTGGTAAGGAATGGCACTGGCCCTGGGAGAGGGTGTTTCCCCTCCTTGCCAGGGCTACAGGATGGCAGAAGGGTCTAGATACTCGCTCCGAGATCTTCAAGGCCAATGGCGCCATGACCTTTAGAAATCAAACCAGGAAGGGCGCCGGGGTAACAAGCACACTCAGTTAAGCATCTGACTCTTGGTTTCCGCTTGGGTCACAATCTTGGGGTCTTGAGATAAAGCCCCATGTGGGGATCCACGCTCAGCATGGAGTCTGCTTGAAACTCTCTCCCCTTCTCTCTCTGCACCTCCCCCCATGCTCTCTCTCTCTCCATTAAATAATCTTAAAAAAAAATGAAATGAAACCAGGAGATTAGGAAAAGGCAGTCCAGAGCTATTTCCCCTACTCCCAATAGAAAGAGAAGTAATAACAAGTTGATCAGTGTTTTCTTGAGTTGCTCCAACCTGATGGGGCTTTTGTTTTAGCAATGTCAGGATTTTCCTTTTTATTTCTCTGACACTTGGATCCAAATTTGTGGACCCTTCCCTGTTACCTTCATCAATATATGAGCAACATAAGGTCCAGAGTGAAGTTGTTGCTTAGGATTTAATGGCCTGCCCTGTGTTCTTTTTTTTTTTTTTTTTTTAAGATTTTACTTATTTATTTGCTAGAGAGAGAGAGAGAGTGCACAAGCAGGGGAAGCTGCACACAGAGGGAGAAGCAGGCTCCCCACTGAACAAGGAGCCCATTGGGGACTTGATCCCAGGACCCTGGGATCATGACCTGAGCCAAAAGCAGCCACTTAACCAACTGAGCCACCCACGTGTCCCACCCGCCCTGTGTTCTAAATTTCCGTTTTTCAGGTGTCTGTTGAACAGTTTCTCATGATCTCAACACCCAGGATATTCCTGTGGTCCTGAGGAAGGATAGGCTTCACTTTTGTTGCAAGACCCACTTCTAGAAGGAGGTTGCCTTCTCCTTTCATATGTGATAAATTCCAGAACATGTATGTACATAAAGCCTAAGGTATGAAAGTCTCACAGTAGACACAGACTGTATGAGACGTATGTTCCCAGAGAGCCAGAACCTGTCTACTCAGAGTTGAATGCCAACATCAGGCTATACTGGGGAGCTTGTCAGCATCCCTGGCCTTGCTCTGCCCTACTGGATCAGAGTCGGCATTGCACGTGGTTCCCAGGTCATTCACTTACCCAACAGAGTTTGGGAAGCGCTGAGCTCAACTCCTCACCTCACCATCTTTTGGACAGGTGTACTCCACCCTGCGCACGGAGGAGAATCACCTGGCGGCTTTTGTGAACTACTGATGCTTGGGTTCCATCTCAGATCAGTTAAAATAATCTCTGGACCTTGGTTTGGTAAAAATCTGCCCAGGTACTGCTCATGGACAGCCGAGGCTGAGGACTACTGTTTTAAACCCAGTTTCCAGTGCCATCTCCCCAGTGTTTTTATATATCAGTCGGGAGATGATTCTCCACGGGTCGCTTACGTTTCTGCATGTCCAGATTGTACCAGATTAGAAGAATAGAAATCATTAGAGGTTTCAGGTTCCCTTCACTCAAGATTTCTCTTCTGTAATCCCACCTACTGCCCGTGCAGGTGTCATCTGGCCCACTTTGTGGAAAACGGGGCCCAAGGTACTGGCACAAATATGGACATTGCCATGAATCACAAAGTCCTTTGTCTCGGGCCTGGGATTTTTGTTTCTTCCGCCAGCATCCATCAAACTGTGGCAAGCTCACATATTAGCTTCAAGGTAGGGCAGAATCTTCGCGTGTTCACAGTTCTTGACAACGTCTTTTATAGTTCTGTTCTTCTGCCCAAATCAATACCTTGTTACCTGGGTAGATCCAGCGAATGTCCGAGCGAGGCTGTTTCCTTCCAGAATGTCTACCTCCATCTTTAGCTCAGCTGCATCAGGTTTATTTCAATTGTTTAATCACAGGCACTAATAATTTTAGTTCACATTTTGCACTAATTTTTACGAAATATGGGCAAAATGCAAAAAGCACTCCTGTTTAGATGAAACCAAATAAGGTGAGAAGCTACACTGGCAAGCAGTTCCCTCCCCCGCCCGCCCCCACAGTCCTATTGTTGTGCAAAAGTCTGCTGTGGTAGAAGAGACTGTGTTCAGTATACACAGGGCATGTCACCGTGTAATTGATGTCACTCAAAGAGAGCCCGAAGTTCACATGGACCCAAGCATTCGTTTTAAAATTCCTGAACCCAACAGCCTGCCAGAGGAAGAAGTTCTGACTCTTTGTGACAAAAGGAACAGCAAAGATTAAAATCACCACCAGACATCAGATTCCCAAAAGAGAACCTTGATCATAGCAGTGCCCAAAAAATAGCTCCCCCCCCACCAAAATACATTGATTTCAAAGATAGTGAAATTCTTCAATATCTGTCAACATTGATTTAAATAAATTTTAATTAAAAACTTTCACCATCTGCACAATGTGGGAAGAGAAGCACTTTTCGAAACAAAAGCTTGGGAGTGTGAGGCTTTTTTCAAAATAAATCAGTCCCTGAGCATTAGGGCAGCATTCTTCAGATGGTTTTCCATCTTGCACCCCTATAATGAAAAAATTGTTAACATGTCACACCCAACATACATCATTACTTATTTATAAATTCTGGGCAATTACCTTTGTACTCATTATGTATTTTATAAAACACAAACAAAAATTGAAAAAAAAAAGGATGAGATGAAAGTACACAGAAGTCTTTTTTTTTTTTTAAAGATTTTATTTATTTATTTGACACAGAGAGAGAGATTACAAGTAGGCAGAGAGGCAGGCAGAGAGACAGGGAGAGGAGGAAGCAGGCTCCCTGCTGAGCAGAGAGCCCGATGATGCGGGCCTCGATCCCAGGACGCTGAGATCATGACCTGAGCCGAAAGCAGAGGCTTTAACCCACTGAGCCACCCAGGCACCCCACAGAAGTCTTTATAATTTTCTTCCTTTACCCCCACTAGGAATGAGTGCCTCCGTTTGGAGATCAGTGGATTTGACTGGAATGCTTCTAACACCTGTATCTGATTTACCTTGAGCTATATTTTTATTTTTAAAAGATTTATTTATTTTAGAGAGAGAGTGTGAGAGTATGGGGAGGGGCAAAGGGAGAGGGAGAGAGAGAATCCTCAAGCAGATTCCCCGCTGATCGAAGAGCCCTACATGGCACTTGATCGCATGACCCCGAGATCACCACCTCAGCGGAAATCAAGAGTTGGACACACAACTGACTGAGCCACCTAAGTGCCCCAATGAGCTGTATTTTTAAAAGGGAAAAAGACAATTCAGTGAGCACTCTTGGTCTATCATACCTTGTGGTTCCCCAAACCTATTATCATTTATTTTGGGCCCTTTCCAGAAAGAGTTTGCCGTCCCTTGACAGGGAAAGTGTGTGGGTCACATTCTCTTTCTTCCACATGGCTGGGATTTCATAAGCTCCCCACAGGGCCACATAAGTGGCTCTCCAGCCTGAGGGGCTGGTCCTTGTTGTAGCTGCATCCTGTGGCCTGCAGTTGCCCTTCCTCTAAAGGGTAAGAAGTGGCTTCCTGGGTGGTGGTTGCCAACTCTCCATGTTGCTGGGACAGGCTCTTGGGCTGTGGTCTTGGGCACCTCACGTGGTTATTAGCTGGGTTCTGGTGGCCAGACCCTCAGCCACAGTGTATTGAGAACTGTGGGCTGGGGGCCAGAGCATGTCACTGGGCAAACCCTCGGCCCTGAAGAGACTAGGTAGAAGCAGGTAGGAGCTTGGGGTTCCCTTGTTGGGTGGCTCGCCCAGTGGGGAAGAGAGTGGGTATAGTGCAGTTGGGAGAGGCCAGCTGGGTACCCAGCTGAAGGCAGCCATGTAGCAGGGGGTGGCCTAAGAACTGTCACCAACAGCTGGGCCTAGGTTTGGGGATGGATACCAGTCTGGGGGGAGGGGAAGACAAAACCCTGATATTGGAAAGCTGCCCTTAAGGAGGACACCAAGTGAGGTCTCTGGCTGTGGGTGGTGGGCATTGGGTCCAGTAACTAAAAATGGGGAGCAGAACAGAGCACAAGTTTGCGAGCTCCGAGTGGATGGTTACAGAGCTGGCGGTACAGGGAGGGGTGAAGGCCTAGGAGGCAAGTTTCCCAAGCTCCCCATGCTCCCCAAGCTTCGGGCAGTCATTGGAATTAGGGAATCAACAACTCAGTCACTAGGTAGGTAGGTCGTGGCAGTGACCTGGGCTGTCCGCGGGGCTCCTGGGTCACGTGGGTGAGGATGACACAGCCCCAGCCCACAGGCGGATTGTTTGATGGTTAGACTGATGCTGGCAAATAAGCAGCGTCTACACAGTGGGTGAGGGTGGAGGGAGGCACAAGGCATGATCAGCTAAATTGAAAATATGGTTGGTCGGCTATGGCTTCCCTGGGAGTGTGTGTGGGGGGGTGGCCCCAATGAGGGATTTTGAACGATGATGTGGATTTGGAAACTCCAGAGAAGCATTAACCACCTTTTGGTGGGTTATTGTTTTCTTGGATTTTTGTTACTCAATTTCCTCAGAAAGCACCTGTCTGGCATACTTCTGGAAGGTGGGATAAGCCTGTTTTGTGTTAATTAAATCACATTTTGAGTGTACCAGGGGAGCTGGCTATGTTAAGAAACTGTGGTAAATCCTCTTGTTAATCCAAGAATCCTTTTGTAATGTGAATGATGACACTGCTGTTTCTCTGTGTTTTTAAATTACATTTGATATATTTATTTCCATTGAACACCCAAAGGGGACTTTTGGAAATCAAACATAATTTAGTTTGGGAGTTTTATTTGTAAACATTGGAGCACCTCATGCTGTCTCGGGAGACCCTCAGGGAGGTCCCCAACCAAAGTGGGAATTAATACCTTTAATGAAGAGGGATTCAGGGCAAGAGTCAGATTTCCTGCAACCTCCCCACCCTGCTTTGGCTAGTTAACTCCTTCGTGTCTCTGCCTAACTCAGCTCAAATGGTACCTTTCTTTGAGCTTCAGTATTTTGTGTGGTAAAATAAGGCATGATGTTATTCTGTTCCATCCACCTCCAGAATTTCTTCATCTTCCTCAGTGAAACTGTCCCAGTGAAACATTGATTCCTTGGTTGCCCCCACCAGCCCCTGGAAACCACCCTTCTGTTTTCCGTCTCTGTGCATTTGACTACTCTAGGTATCAAATGCTGCCATTTATTTATTTATTTGGAGAACACGATGGGGGGAGGGGCCAAGGGAAAGGGAGAGAGAATCTCAAGCAGGCTCCATTCCCAGCATGGGGCTTGATCTCATGACCCTGAGAGAATGACTTGAGCCGAAATCAAAAGTCAGAGGCTTAACTGACTGAGCCATCCAAGCTCCCTAAACTTCACTTTTATTTATTCGGTTATACAGTAAGTACAGTGTTTAAAGAGTCAAACGGTTTTAGAAGACTTGTTATAAACAGCAGCCAAGCCTTCATTCCTCCTTCCCACGTCTTGCTCTCCAGCGACGACCATATTGAATTCTTTGAGTTTTGACATTCACATCCATAAACCTAGGGAGGGTGCTTATATTGCTCCTTCTTGATTTTTCTGTTTTAGGCATTTTTCTATTGATTTCTCACTATGAAAAATAAGAATTTAGCTTTCCCATAATTCCTTTGAAATACGTTTTATTATGAAATATAGCGTATGTACAAGAGTCTTCCATAGCCTGTTAAAAATAAAATACTGTTGCCTGTTCAGCTTAAGAGCAAGACCGGGCACTGTTAAAAGCCTGCATGTGCCCCTCATTGCACTCCCTTCTCTTTTCCAGATGAAGCCACTAATCTGTGCTATTAATTTCCTTCCTTTCCCTCATAATTATCCTGTGTGTACATATTCCTAAATAATCTATTGTTGAGTGTTACCTGCTTGTGAATGGAAACATACAAATGGAAACATATGGTATATGCTGATTTTGCTCCTTTCACTCTGTTTTACGGTTCTGAGGTTTGCCTACTGGATGTATGTGGCTATAGCTTGTTCATTGTCTCTATTCAGTTGTGTCTGGTATGAGTACAAGTACACCTCTGTTTGTCCAGTCTTGTCCATATAGCTGGTGCCCATGAGCAAGAGTTTCTCCAGGCCCCATAGGTGGGAGTGGAATTATCAGGGCATCGGGTGTGTGGTACCCTTTCAAGTTCACTAGGTAACAACTGTTGGTGGTACCTCACCGATTTAAACTTCCACCAGGGGTGGTTGAGAGAGATCACTTGTGAGTGCTCTTCTGTGAAATGGCCTTGCATATGTTTTACCCATGAAAAAAAGTAAATGCACAGATGTTCTTTCTATATCATGGATAGCAATAGCTTACTGGTTTTCTGTATTGTAAATACATCTTCTCAGTTTGAAGTTGGCTTTCTTTTTTTTTATTTTTTTAAAGATTTATTTATTTGACAGAGAGAGAGAGAGTGAGAGAGTATAGGGGAGCAGCAGGCAGAGGGAGAAGTGGGCGCCCCACGGAGCAGGGAGCCTGCTGCGGGGCTCAATCCCAGGACTCTGCGATCATGACCTGAGCTGAAGGTAGACGCTTAACTGACTGAGCCACCCAGGTGGCCCTGAAGTCAGCTTTCTATTCTCTGTCAAGGATTTTAAGAACAGAAGTTCTTAAGATTTAATTTAGTTTTGTTGATTTTTCCATCTTGCCCTTTATGGGAACCTTTATGTTCTTTTTTTCTTTATGTCTTATTTACAAAAATTATTCCCTATCCCAACATCAGAAAATATTCTCTATATTGTCTTCCAAGTGTGTTACAGTTTTGCCTTTTACATGTGAGCAATTTTAATCCACCTGGAATTGATTTTTATATGTGGTGCAATAGAGATTTAAATCCATTTTTTCCATCTACACCTACAATTGTCCCAGAAACATATACTGAATAGTCTATTTCACAGTGATCTGCTGTGCCAAGTCGGCAAAAAATGAAGTTTCCAAATATGCTTGGGTTTGATTCTGTGCTCTATTTGTCTGTCTGTGCCAATAGGATAGTGTCTTAATTACTATAGCTTTATAATATGTTTTAATGTGTCATGTAGGAAGTCCTCCCGCTTTGATTTCAGGATTGTCTTGACTCTTAGGGTGTGTGGTTGTTTGTGTTTTTTCATATACATTTTTATCAGCTTGTGAAGTTTTGTGAAACTGTTGGGCTTTTGACTGCAATCACCTTGCAGCTCTAGATCTATTTGGGATAGCTGAAGAAAAAGTACATGAAGATAAAACTGCAGAACATCCAAGACGAGAAGATCTTCAAAGCAACCAGGGATAAGAAAAGATCACCTGCTAAAGAGCAGTGAATAGATGAATTAATTACCTCTTAACAGTAAAAATGGAAGCCAGAAGACTGTGGGAGACTGTTTCCAATGTGCTGAGAGTAAAGCGATAATCAACCTGGAATGGATACTCAGTTCAACTCTTTTAAGAATGAAAGCAAAGGGACGCCTGGGTGGCTCAGTTGGTTAGGCAGCTGCCTTCGGCTCAGGTCATGATCCCAGGGTCTTGGGATTGAGTCCTGCATCAGGCTCCTTGCTGGGCAGGGAGCCTACTTCTCCTTCTTCCTCTGCCTGCTTGTGCACGCTCTCTCTCTCTGACAAATAAATAAAATCTTAAAAAAAAAAAAAAAGAATGAAAGCAAAATAGGGGTGCGTGGGTGGTGTGGTCAATTAAGCCTCCAGCTCTTGGTTTTGGCTCAAGTCATGATCTCAGGGTCGTGAGATCAAGCTCCACCTTGGGCTCGGCGCTCAGCACAGAGTCTGCTTGAGATTCTGTCTCCCTCTCCCTACCCCTCCCACTTGTGCTCTCGCCCCACCTCCCACCAAATAAATAAATAAATCTTTAAGAAAAAAAAAAAGAATGAGTGATGCCTGGGTGGCTCAGTCGGTTAAGCTTCTGCCTTTGGCTCAGGTCGTGATCTCAGAGTCCTGAGATTGAACCCCACCTTGGACTCCCTGCTCATCAGGGAGCCTGCATCTCCCTCTGCCTGCTGCTCCCCCTGCTTGTGCTCTCTTTCTCTCTGACAAATAAAATAAGTAAGTAAATAAATAAATAAATACAATGAAAGCAAAAGAAAAACTTTCAAACAAATAAAAACAGAGAACATCACTAAAGGAAAGTTTCAAAACAACTACTTCAAGCAGAAGGAAAATGACCCTAGGTACTAGGTATATTCTCCTAGGGGGCAGATCAGGAACTGGGCTGGAGAGAACCCTTCCACGGGAAAATCTGCTTACCACTGAGCTGTCTGGCTTTTACTCCTTTTGGGATCTGTAGATTCTTACTTTCATGCCAACTCAGTGATACCTTTTAAAAGTTATTAAAGATACGTTATCCGGCATTTTTGTTGTTTGACGTGGGCAGGATTGTTTGGGATTCTAAACCCCCCCACCTGCAAGAGATAAAGGTCCTCAAACAGAACTTCTTCCAGGAGATGGTCCCTGTCTCAGTCTGTGTGGGGTCCCTGGTGCCTGTCCCCATGACACACTGTAGCGCACACACCTGCGATATTTTTACAATTATTTGAATGCTCTTTAAATGAACTGTCTACTTACCCCATTAGAAACCTAAGGGCCAGGTCTGTATTGTTCCCTATTTTATTTCCACACCTTTGCAAGTGCCTGGCACATAGCAGAAATTCGGTAGGCATTTATCGAGTGAATGATTGGATGAATAATTAATTTTGAGTGAGAAGCCAATATTAGGTATTAAGTCAAGCACAGCTGTGTGCCTCTGCTTCCAGTCCAGAGAGGCACTGCTCTGGGCTGGTGAATTCCCACAGAACTATGCTGTGTAATGTGACAGCCATTAGCCACATGTGGCTATTTAAATTATTGACATTAATTAAAATTAAATAAAATAAGAAATTCAAGTCCTGAGTCACACTGGCCACATTTCAAGTGGCTAGTGGCTACCTCGTTGGACAGTGAAGACATAGAACATTTCCATTATCACAGAAAGTTCCATTGGAAAGGCTGCCATAGAGTTCTCAAGAGTTCTGAACTGCTCTTCTCTCTTCTTCTCTCTTTCTCTTTTGCTCTTGCTCTCAATCTCTTTCTCTCTCTCTCTCCCCAGCCCTAAACCAAAAAGACAGGGATAGTTGTCTTATTATTAGTGACTTAAGCGATGCTTTTGAACAAGAAGACGCTGGGTACTTTTGGTGACTAGCACCATCCCACTTTTTTTCTTTTAGATTCCTGAGCTATTGTTTACTAGTACACTCTTTTATTCCTATTTCTACTAAAGCTGAATGCTACTTGGGTGGAAAGCCTAATTGCTTTCTTTTCTAGGTCCTGAAACCCTTTGCTAATGTTTCTGTCTGAGAGTCCCCAAAGCCAGGGTTCTAGGAGAGTTTGGCATGCCTGAAAAGCTGAACCCCGAAACAATGGAGTAGGTCGGGCGGGGTGTGGGAGGAGGGCATCCTGTCAATGAAAGAGCTCCCCTCTCCGCACACATGGCCAGTTAATCGGCCGTTCTGGGAAAGGATGGAAGGGGAGGGGGGCTTCTGAGAATCGCCGGTGACAGTTAAGTGGCCTTTTGTTGACGTCCTCTGCTGAACAACTTTGTGGGATTTAGTCTCTGCTTTTCCTTGGCCTCCTGTGGATTTTCTGTTAGATTCATTTACCATTCAGGCATCATCTTTCACTTTCCCCTTCCAATATGACTGCTTTGTGTGCTGGCCTCGGCTTTATTCCCGCTCTTCCCAGACCATAAAGGGGGCTGTGTGGGGGGCTTCGGCAGGACCGAGAAATCGACTCTGCTGTCTGTCGAGAACCATAATGATTGCAGTGACCTTGGTGTCTAGCAGAAAATTGCACTACCTGCGCCAGCCAAGCGGCGACCGGCTGAAGATAGCGGAAAGGGAGTCTTCCCCGAATTCCTTCTCATGCTATGTATCTATTTCCTTGGTTCCCCCCTCTGTTCCCTTTTG
This sequence comes from Ailurus styani, assembly GCA_002007465.1. NCBI lineage: Eukaryota > Metazoa > Chordata > Mammalia > Carnivora > Ailuridae > Ailurus > Ailurus styani. The sequence goes on along the minus strand of LNAC01000049.1, from coordinate 2,081,287 downwards.
TCCCCCTTCTCCCTGCTGCAGTTGGAGCCTTGACCTAAGATGCAGCCGTGACTAAGCGTTAATGCTCAGAAATAATAATACATTCTATTTTGCAGGCTTGGCCAAGCCACTTCACCCAAGTTGTCTCATCTAATAGCCCCTCAAACCCCTGTGAGGTAGGGAGGGGAGGTATTATTAACCCCATTTTCCTGATGACTAAACTGAGATTTAGAGAGCTTAGGGCAGTTGCCCTCGGTCTTTTAGACAGGAAGTGAGCGCCGGTCTCTGTCTCTAAACCCAGCCTTCTTTCCGGGGCGCCCACGCCCTTATGTGTGAGGAGGACATGGCCCGGGGGAAGTGTGAGTGGATGAGGAGGGAGAAGGAGAGCAAAAAGAGTTCAATGAGGAGGGGGGAAAGGAGTGATTTCCTTGGGCCTCTAGCCATTCTCATCTTTCTGCGGAGATGGAGGATTTGATGTTCACCAGAGGCTGGCCCAGCAAACCTCCAGGGAGGAAAGAAAGCCAAGAGCCTCATCTTCCTCTTTCCCTCTTTCCTCTTCCCAGGAGGGGGATTTGCCTAGCAGTGGGGAGGGGTGGCCCCAGCTCTCCCCAGGCCCTGCGTGCGGGAGTCACACGCTGGGTCTCCCCAGAGAGAACCTAATGCCCGTTCTCAGGCCGGGCCTGCCGGCCTTTAGGTGCTGCGTCGTCTTGAGGCCTCGGCCATGCCTGCACGTGAGGAAGGCCCCTGAAGCTTGCCTGAGGGAAGAAGCATGCAGGGCACCCCCGGAGGAGGCCTGGCCCCTGGCCCGTCCCCTGTAGACAGGTGGACGCTCCTGGTCTTCAGCTTTGTTCTGGCAACAGCTTTGGGCCAAATGAATTTCACAGGGTGAGTGGCTCCTCCATAGTTGGGGGCGGGGGTGTCTGTTGAGAGCTTGGGGACCAGATGTGTGTGTGTGTATGTGGGGGGGTGGCTGTCCTACTGGGACCTGGCCAAAGTGGAGGGAGGCGGGATCTCAGTTTCCATGCAGGTCCGTAATCTCCCATGCCCGTGCTCAAGGGCGGCAAACTCCGGGGGTCACAGGTAGGCTGCTGAGCTGCACTGCCTCACAGCCCCTCCAGCGGCATGGGAAGGGGATCAGCTTCTTCCCGTAAGGTAGCGTGAGGCCGATACCCACTTCCATATCCTCAAGCTCTTGAGAGAAGGCCAGACAGAGCCCAGGGTTTGGACAGACCATGGCCCTGGGCCCTTGTATGAAGAGCTCCTGGGGCCTCAGTTGGTCTCCCCCTGGATCTATTCCTTTCTCCCCTTCATTCCATTTGTTCTCCATCCTCCTGCATTCCCCGCGGTGTCTTTCCTGCTCTTCCTCCGCCATCTTGGAGCTGGGTTCACCAGTCGCTCTACCAGGCTTTATTTAGTCCCTTCGGTGGTCTGTACTTGGGCCGGAGCGGCCCCTGTCCTAGGCTGAAGGACTTGTGTGCTTCCCAGTGCTACGTGTCCTCTAGCCTCCCAGCCTTCTCGCCAGGGGCCCTTGGCCTGGTGTCTTCTCACTCTGCCTCCTCCAAGCAGCCCAGCCTTCCAGGAGGCCCTCTCCGCACCTCCTTTGTCCTCCCCGTGTCTTTCCAGAGACCAGGTTCTTCGAGTCCTGGCTAAAAATGAGAAGCAGCTCTCAGTTCTCCGGGATCTGGACGGCCTGAAGCCCCAGAAGGTGAGGACTCCTCAGGGCTGAGGAACAGGTTCTGCACTCTCTTACAGTGGCTCGCCCCCTTCAGCCCCTTCGCCTGCTCCCCCCACCCCAAGCCTGCCCTCCAGACAGCTCCGCCAAAGAACACAACACTGTGGAAAACCAAATATGGCTCCTCTTCAGGAAAGGTTGGGAACGCTTGCCCAGAAGGTCGGGTGGCCCTTCTTGGCTTTCTCCTCTGTCCTAGACGGGGGGCTGTGGAGCAGACCCTGTCAGGGACCACCTTACAAGGGACTGGGACATCCTGAAGCCACCCAGGAAGCACATAGGTCCCTGGATGGGATGTGATGGCCAATGCAGCCTGGACACAACTGTTTCCCAACTGAAATGGCTTTAGCTTGGCAAACCTGTGTTTTATTTGGGTTCGTCCCTGTCAGGCTGAGCGTTTGTTTCCGAGAACACTGTCTTCTGCAAGTCGTCCACCATAGAAAACATTTTCTTCAACTGTTAGAATAGAAGGGTTATGTTAGAGGGCTGTTGAAACAACCAGATATTTCTGGAGGTGGCCTGGAGCCTTTGTCCCTATTTGTTTGCGTACCCCTCTCTCCCAGGACACACGACACTTTATCACAGCTCTCTCCGTTCTACAAATTGGGAAAGAGACGTCCCATTCGAATGACATGGGAATCCAGACAGGGTGCCTCCCACCCCTCCGGGCTTAGGGGCCCTCTTCTGACCAGGGTTCTTGTCCATGTTCCCGTCCCATACAATGAGCTGTCTCACTGTTGGCAACTGTGTAGGGCTCTTGGGGTTCAGGGGAAGTTGCAGTGTGTGGGTGAAGCTGAGAGAGGAGGGGGCTTGGAATTACAGAGGGAACCTCAGTTGGGGGGTTTTGTTTGTTTGCCCTCGTCTTTCTGCTTGGCCTTAAGGTTTTCATTTTGGAAGTGGGGCTCTTTTAACCCTGTGAGAAAGACAATCACCTGGCTACCTGAGGTGCCTACAGGATCGTGAGGACGTGTGATAAACATGTCTGTTTTCCTTTCCTCTCCTTTCCTTTGTGACCAAGGTGGACTTCTGGCGTAGCCCAGCCAGGTCCAGCCTCCCTGTGGATATGAGAGTTCCTTTCTCAGAACTGAAAGACATCAAAGCTTACCTGGAGTCTCACGGCCTCGCCTACAGCATCATGATAAAGGACATCCAGGTGAGGTCCTGCCCCGGGGCTGTGTCTGGGGCCCACCTTCCACGTGCCTTTCTGGTTTGGGCGCCACGCAGAGGAAACCAAGCCCGGGCTGACGGCGGACATCTTGTTTCTAGAGTTCCATCTGCGTTCTTGTGAACCGGCTGTGGAAGGAACGAAACCTCACAGTTCTCGGAGAATATTTAAATCTAGGACGGAGTCCACGGGTGGGGTGGGAGGTTCGCCTAGTGTGGTAAGGCAGCCACTCGTGGGCGAGTCCTCGCAGGGAGGGATTCGCCTCACACGGCCAAGGAGGGGAGTGGGGAGGAGGGGGCAGGAGGCAGTAGCTCAGGTCTTTCCTGGGCACGAGGAGAAGGCAGCTCTGGACGCCTCCCCTGGCTTTGCCGACTGTCCCTCCTGTCCTTGCGGTGTCCCCGCCATCCAACACCAGAGAGTTCCTTCCCCCCAGAGAGGGGGCGGCGAGGTGAAAGAAACAACCGTGGGCCCGCCGTGGTTTCCCTCCCAACACCCGTACTGCGAGGCTCTCGGGGCCGGGCATCCCAGGCCAAGAGCTTTGGGCCAGGTGGCCGCAGACCTGGCAGAGGGAGCCTCCCTCCAGGCCACCGGTCAGCGCACCTGACAGCGTCTTTTCCGGGCGTCATGACCTTTTGTTTCCACTGTTCTGTCTTCAGGGATGTCCCGGGGAGCCCCCTTCCTCCAGCGGCTCTTGGGGGCACCACGTGCTGGTTAGGCCTCTCCGGCTGCACCGTCCTGCAGGTGCTGTCGGGGACCCGTCGAACCGTGGCCACCCAGGTCGCCCGCCCGCCCCCGGCCACGCTGTGCCACAGCTAAGCGCTGAGGGCTCTGAGCGTGGGAACAGTCTCCCGGCACGCGCACACTTGACGCCACACGCCAAGGGATACACGCATTAGGAGCATTCCTTTCCTAGGCGAGCCCAGGGCTGGGCCACGTAGGTCCGTTCGGAGAACTTGATCCCTCATCAGGCACATGTGTTCACTGCTCAGCGTGGAGGGGTGGGCTCCTTCTCTAACTAGCCCCCCACAAACCAGAACGGCGGAAACCCCCGCACACAAGGCAGGGTACCACATCCAAAGACACAGCACTCAATTCTCATTTGTAGCCCACGCCTGAATTTTGAAGATTCCATTCCCCTGTTTCCGCCGGGCCCTGGGAAACCCCGCGGCATTTGGCAAACGGGTATGAAGAGGTCTCTCAAAATTCTCTGTTGATTTCGGCACAGCAGGCCTGGCCCCAGAGGCACCTCCTAGCCTGCCCACCGGCTCCTTGGGGGCTGTCGTCCTCGTTCTCCGCAGCCTGCCCTCTCCTGTCGTCCCCCGGCCTGGAACTCCTGGGGGGAGGAGGGTCTTAGTGAGAGGCTCTGGACGCTCGGGCCTCACCCAGCCAGGCAGGATTTTCACCAACGACTCGCCCTGTCTGCGCTGCATCAAGCTCTGATTGTCATACTTAAGATCCCATTCTGGCTTAGAGGGAGCTGGGGGCTGGGGGAGGCTGCTGTGTCGAGTTGATTTGTGGTGATGAGGGGGAGGGTGTCCAGGAGGAGGAAAGCTCAGAGGCGCTAACAGGAGGGGAAGGCTTTGCACCACTCAGGTTGTTGGCCTCCAGCCTTATGTTTCAGTCATTGACTCACAGGCCGAATTTCTTCCGACTCTTCCGGACCTTCTCAGCCGCAGCGTTTGGCATAGTGTCTCTTGTACGGTGGGCCCTCAGGTGTCGCAACAGTTACTCTGTTGGCAGGTTCAGAAGGAGCTATGTCCACACAGAGAGCCCCTCAAGGCCGAGGGTCATGCCCCTTGTCTGTCTTGATACCCTCGCACCTACTATTGCGCCTGCCACTCGGTTGGGGCTCAAGAAATGTTAGATGAATTAATGAATTCAAGAAAAGGCAACAGTACCAGGCTGAGAGGGCGAAGGGAAAACCTCGGTGTGGGCGTTTGCTGTGGTCAAAGGTGCTGGAGAGTTTTGAAGAAGGGACGTGCCTCCCCCCCCAACCCACGTCGGCCCCCGAGCTGTGATCAGGGGGCTGCTTGAAGTAGAAGAGGTGGGTGCATTCATTCCACCCACGGATGCAGAGATCCCTACTGTGTGCAAGGTGCAGGCCATACAAAGATAAGAACTCTGGTCCTGCATCCAGGGCGCTGGTGTCATGGGGGCGGGGAGCGGAGGGGAGTAAATCAGTGATTACAATGGAGTGGATGAGTGTGCTGATGGAGTGCAGCAGGTTGCTATGGGAGCGAGGACAAGAGTCTCGGCTCTCAGAAGGCAGTAATTATGGTGCGGTGCGGTTGAAGAGCAGGCGAGGGGGGACCGGCAGGGGAAGGGGGCCCCCGATTGGCGATGAGGCCCCACCAGATCACAAAGGGCACCCTCTGCTAGGTGAAGGGGTCGAGATTTTACCCCGAAAATCGTGGGGGAGCCATCGGACAGCTCTGACATGATCAGATTTGCATTTAAGAAAAATTCCTCTGACAGTGACAGTGTTGAGTTGGGTACAGGAGCAGGGAGAGGCTGACAGGAAGGAGGGTGCTGAGGAAATTGCAGTGGGCCAGACAAGAAATTATCTGATTCCGAGTGAGCTCTATTTGCATTTAATTTTTCTTCACCTCCCCCTTTTTTTCAGCCCTTTGGTTTGGTGTAGTTTTTTTTTCTTCTCTAGGATGAGTCACCATGGAAAAGCTTCACTTGAGCAATCAGCTCTGCGGATTTTAATGGCTTTTTTCTGATTACAAAATTAATAAATATTCATGTTAGATAATTTGGAAAATAGGGGAAAGCACAAAGGAGAAAACAAAAACCACCCGTTCTCTGAGCATCTAGAGCAAAATACAATTTAGCGTAAATATAGCTTTGCCAATCCCCCCCAACCTGATCATTCTCATTAGCATACAAATATAGAGTTATTTCTTTTACCCTAAAAAAATCCACTCTTGATCTCTCCCTTCCCCCCACCTCCAGCTATCACCCCATCTCTTTGCTTCCCCATACAGCAAAACTCCTGGAAATATGGACCATACTTGCCATCTCCATCCTTCTCTTTGGGCGGACTGTCTACCCCTCATGTCACCAAAACTGTGTCGTCACCCACAGTATCTAGGTTCAAGTCAGGGGTCAAGTTTGAGTGCCCATTGTTCTTTGAACTTTCAGCACAACTGGTCACTCTCTCTCCTCTTTTGAAAATGTCCTGTCTGGGCTTCCAGGGTGCTGCACTCTCCCGGGTTATCCTATCTCACTGGCTACTCCCTTGCACACTGTTTTCCTAGTTCCCAGCCCTGTCCTCTCCTCTATCCCTTCCTCCAGGGTCATGGTGTTGAATACCTTCAGCCCCCTGAATATTCCCATTCTTACAGCTCTAGCCAGACTCCTACATCCAACCTGACCTCCAGACTCCTGTATGCCACCACCTCCTGCCTCATGGCCACCTCGAACTTCACTGTTCCAAACCGAATACCAACCCCCACCCAGCCCCTCCTCCACAGGTTTCTCCATCTCAGGAAATGGCAATGCTGTCCTTCTGGTCACTCAGACGAGAAGCCTGGAGTCATCCTTGACTCCTTTCTCCCATCCCACATCCATTTCGTCAGCAAATCCCATCAGCTTTCCCTCTAAAACATATCTTACCGTTCCAGGCTGCCACCCGGGCCAGCTTGCCGTCCGCCCCACACCCGGATTATACCAAGAGTTTTCTACTGCTCTTCCCAACTCCACCCTTGCCTCCTTGTTGCCTAGTCTCAAAACAGGTCCTTTAAAATTATTAGTATCATATAGTATATTCAATTACGTCACTTCTCTGCCTGAAACCCTTAATGACTTCCCAATTTAGAGTAAAAGCCAAAGTAAAGGCTGTAGGTGCCACAGGCTATGCCCACCCCCACTGACTACTCTTCCCCTGCTCACTCTGCTCCAGATACCTGGACCTCCTTAATGTTCCTTGAACTTGCCTGACCCATTCTTGCCTCAGGGCTCTTGACTAGATTCATACCTCAGGGCCTTTGCACTTCCTGGTCCTTAGGACTGGAATGCTGTTTCTGCAGATATCTGCATGACCTCTTCCCTCACTGCTTTCAAAACCTTATACACAGGTCACCTTTTCACCTTATTTTCAGTTGTACCCTTCTCCTACATTCATTCCCCGGTTCCCTCCCTTCTTCCACTGCATTACCTTTCTCCTTGGCACTTACCACCTTCTAGTATCCTATCTAATTTATGTAATTATGCTGTTTATTGTGTGTCTCCCCTGTCAGACTATAAGTTCCATGAAGGCAGGCAGTTTTGTTTTGTTGGCTGCCGTACTTCGTGTATGCTCAACAAACCTTTTTTCACTGAAAGGAAGAGATTACAAAGTGGCCATGACAGTGGCTGGGGTGGGGATGGGAGGCAGCTCTTAAAAGGAGAGGAGACCAGGCAGGGAGGAGCAGGAGAAGGCAGGGGACGAAAGGAGCAGCCGTGGGCAAGGGCCTGAGGGAGAGGCAGAGTCCAGCTGCTCCGGGGGGGCAGGGAGAGAAGGCCTGGCCCTCCTGTTGGTCCTGGGAGGAGGGCCGTTGCTGACTGATCGTTAATGGCCATCTGCCACCCAAGTCCTCCAGATACCACTTCTCTGTGGAGGAACCCAGATTTCCTGGTCACGCCTGGAACATGTCCCAGCACGGAGTCCCGGGGTCGCCCCAAGAATGACTATTGCCCTGCCGTCCTCCTCCTCCTCCTCCTCCTCAGAGCTGCATGCCAGGCAACGTGTCAAACACTTTACTTGTATTAACCCTTCTAATCCCCATGAGAATACTTTAAAGACTCTGCTCAAGCGTGTGATAACCTGACCCCCCGTTTTATGAAGGCACAGAGAGAGTAATGCTTTGGTAAACCGAGGCACAGAGAGATGAGTGACCTGCTCGTCAGTGATGGTGTCGGGATTCAGCCTGAGACAGCCAGGCTACAGGCCCTGTCCTCTCTCTGCCCTTGTGCCATCTGCTTCCTCCACAGCTGCCATTGTTGTCGGTCTGGCAGTCGGGCCACTGTTCAGCCTTGACCTGGGAGGGGGTCCACTGTGAGAACCCCTGATCTGTAGCCACCACCATGGAGGAGCGGACTGCAGTTCCCCCGCCATGCAGCTGCCTGGAAGAGAAGGCCAGGGGCATATGAGGAGAGGTGACTGCTGTTGTCACAGAGCGGGGGGGCCTGGGGGGCCGGTGGGTGGTGAGATGCTCCCCATCCGCTCTTACCCGGAGCCACGTCCATTTTGCATCTGTGGTTGGAGTTCGGCTGCTGAGTGCCGGTTCCCTTCAGGCATCAACTTCACCTTTCCGGGGCCTCCCTCGGCCTCCTGCCCTCCTCCATCCTGGAGGTGCTGTTCTCTGCTCAACGTTCCCATCCTTCCTTACCCCTGTCATAAATTAATTCACACCAAGGTATTACTTTCCTTGTCAGGTTATGGCTTCCAGGGAGGCAAATGGCTTACTTCTGAGCTGTTTCTTTTTTTCTCTGAGAAGCCTGACAGGGCTGTAATTAGGCTTCCCTGAGCCTGTGGCAAGGCTGCATTCTGAGTTCTCCCGTCTCCTTCCCTCGGCCCTGTGAAGGGAGCAAACATCTGTGCAGTTTTCAGGCCAGGGGAGATTAGTGTTCTTGGAACTGGGGCCCAGCTGTGAGGGCTGAGCATTCCCAATTTGTAAGCGGGTGTCGTCTCCATTCACAAGCCTGTGAGGGTGTTTGGAAAGTTATTTGCAGTTCGGTGCTGATTTCCCACTTGCCCCCAAGCTGTTCTGTGGAACAAAGAATGGCCTCACAGGAGCTGTGTTCCTGGGGGCGTCCCTGGGGTCTGTGGGAAGAGCTGGGCCCTCTGCTCCTGTCTTCCCAGTTTTCCCTCCCCGTCTTCACCTTCACCCACTGCCTCAGGCCCTCCACCAGTTCCCTAGGCCAGCGGACGTGCGGACCCTTCGCTCCGGTGGGGCCAGAGTGGGGCTTCGGGGGCACCGACCCAGCCCGCTTGCCCCCTGCAGCTGCTCGCCACAGCTGGTCGCGCCCGGCCCAGAGCGACGGGTTCGCGTCGGTCGTGGTGGGCTGCCGAGATTGCCGTTGCTTTCCTGGGAGCCGACAAGTCCCTTTCGTTAGAGCTTCCCAGGACGGCGCCTGTGCCAGCGAGGATCAAGGCCCGTCCGGCCTGCCCTCACCCCAGCAGGCCCAGCTCTGCCCCAGTGGGACTGTCCGCAGCCCAGCCCGTTCGGCCGGAGAACATTGCAATCTCCACTGCCTAACACGCAGTTGGGGCTCAAAAAGAAAAGAAAACGAGGCCCAGGCCTTGATTCCCACTCCCGCTTTTAAATCTGCGAACTTGAGGGTTGTGAGCAAGCTGGCCGGGGGCAGCGGGAGCGGGCGGTCCCCGGGCGGTGGCCTCTGTCGGCGGCAGGGATGGTGGTCCTACCTCTCTTCAGCCCCCGCACTGAAGAGTCCGTGGCCGCCCCTTTATTTTAGACACTAGGGGGGGTTATTTTTGTTTTAGTATTATTTGTTCATTTAGAAGATTGTATGTGTTTTAGTATAAGCACGTTGCCAAAATGTAAAAACAGAGAAAATTTAAAAATGGCTTAAAATCAAATCCTAATCTTTCTATTCTAACAGGCATTGTTTACATTTTGGTAATTTTTTGACAGTGTCATGTTTTCCTATGCTCAGGGTATTGCTTTTTTCATTATTTTAAAACACCTTTTAATTGTAAGAATAGTGTGATGGACTTTTTGCCTGTTGTTAACATTTTACACATTTGCTCTCTCTGTACACACACACACACACACACACACACACACACACACACACACACAGATAAGTATACAGTTGACCCCTGAACAACATGGGTTTGAACTGTGTGGCTATACATGGATTTTTCTTTTTTTTTGATAAATGCAGCATGATACTATAAATGCATTTTCTCTTCCTTATGATTTTCTAATTTTTAAAAGATTTTATTTCTTTATTTTAGAGAGAGAGAGAGAGCACAAGTGGAGGCAGAGGCAGGGGGAGAGAGAGAATCTTAAGCAGATTCCATTCTGAGCTTGGAGCCCAACACGGGGCTCAGTCTTACAACCCTGAGATCATGACCTGAGCTGAAATCAAGAGTTGGTTGGTTAACAGACTGAGCCACCCAGGTGCCCCTCTTTATGATTTTCTTAATAACATTTTCTTTTCTCTAGTTTGTTTTGTTGTAAGAATACAGTATATAATACATATAGCATACAAAACATGTATTAATTGTTTATGTTACTGGTAAGGTTTCTGGTCAACAGTAGGCTTTTAGTAGTTAAGTTTCTAGGGAGTCAAAGTTATGTATGAATTTTCAGCTGTGTGTGGGTTGATGCCCCTAATCCTCTCATTGTTCAAGGGTCAAGTGTATATTCCTGTAGATATGTATGTCTATGTGTGTGCATATACATATGTCTATCATGTATATTATGAATATGTGTTTAATATTCTTACTAGACTTTAGTTTTGATAGCTAGCCAGCCTATCAAAAACCCAAGGCTAGGAATTCCAACCCAAGGCTAGGAATAGGATATCTGGGTTCTTATCCTCAGCTCTGCCTCTTGTTGGCTTCTCCATTGGGTCCCTTCACTCCTCCAATCTGCTTTATCTCTAAAGCATGAATAGTTATTTCCTACCCTGTCATTTGGTCATGTACCAGATCAGCTGAGACAATGAGGATAAAGACGCCTCATAAACTGAAAGGATGCTCTGGACTCAAGCAAGGCATCATCGAGACTTACTGGGTCCCAGGGCTCAAACCAGGGCGTCTTTGGGGGGAGGTCTTCACCCTTCATAGCAGAGGGGCCCAGGCACTTCCCATGCTGCCAGTCAGAGCAGAATCCTGGGACGTCTCTGTCCCTGGTTGCCATTGTAAGGGCATAGCTTGGGGTGAAGGGCACCTGCCCACCTCACTGAGTCCCAAGCTGGGAACATTGTCCCAGAACCATGTGGGAGGGCAACCGAATCCAGCTATGTGCCCTCCCTGTGGTCGGTGGGAAGTACTACATGACGACGGAGTCCCAGCTCCCAGTGATGCCCAAGGACATTGCTTTTGGCTCACCTATACTTGTATTTACAAGGCAGTTAAGATGGTGAGTAAAAGACTATTGGCACATTAATTGTCTAATTATTCGGACCCGCTTAGTCCATAGCTGGCTTTCCAAATGGCCTGGACATCAATTTTTTAGGCTACTCCCTGTGGGTAGAGTGGCCTTTGGGGGTCAGGGGAGCCCTCTGCTCCCCTTGGGGGGTCCAGTGTACATGGTTCAGCTTAGACCTTGGCTCAGCAGTGTTCCTGGAGGGCAAAAACGGTGTAGGCAATGGAGGAGGAGCACTTTTCTAAAACACTTTCATATCCATGATTACATTGCATCCTATGTGATGGGCAAGGCAGGTATTAAGGTCCCAATGTTCATGCCGATGAAACTAGGGCCAAGGCCCCACAGCAGGTTGGTGGCAGGGCTCCTCGCCCTGTGCTCCCTTGGGGAATGGCAGCCCGGATGCCCGGGCCCAGCGGAGTCACCTCGGGGCCGGCATCTCCTCCCGCTGTGCAGCTCCCGCTCCCGGTGGCTCATTCTCCTGTGTTGGTGCTGCCTTTTGCCCAGCCAGCTGAGGCAGGGCTCAGGGGAGGCAGGCCTGGCCCAGGCCTCCCCGGCCCTTGCAGCAGGTGTGCTTGTCTCCTAGGTGCTGCTGGACGAGGAGAGGGAAGCCATGGCAAAGTCCCGCCGGTTGGAGCGCAGCGCGAGCAGCTTCAGCTACTCCTCTTACCACACCCTGGAGGAGGTGGGTCTGCCGGGCACGCGCTCGGCTCTGGTGCCCTTTGGGCCCTCCGGGGCTCCAGACTCGGGCGGAGACTAACGAGAGGCCCTGAGGTCTGTGGGAGAGTGGGAGGCGGCACTGGGGAGGGCAGAGCAGACCCTGGGGGAAGGCCTGTCGGGCAGACAGCTTCAAAGAGGTCCAGAAGCCAGGATTCAGAGAGAACTGTGGCTCAACGGCACCGCCCAGGGCAGGTATGGGACAGAGGAATGGGGCTAGGAGGCAGGATGCTGAGGTTGGGAAGTGTCCCCGGCTGGCACAAAACGGGGCTGGCGTCTTGGTAGCCAACACTGTGGCTTCAGGGGGGTGGATTCAGGGGGGTCTCGATCTCTCCACAAGCCTCTCCCAAGGGGCCTCAGCTGTGGGTACTAGGGTGTAGAAGGGGCAGGAAGCCAGGCATGTTGGAGAGCCATTTTGTAGAGTTGAACAGAATTGCCTCAGTTAGAGAAAATTCTTGGTCCCAGTGACAGTCAGCTAGGGCAGGCATGACTGACTGTGACTTGTTTGTAAAGGAGAACATAGAGACGTCCAGTCCAAAAAGAAACTCAAGGCACTGGTCCCATTTTCATGTAAAGGATGGGACGATACTGACATTGTTCACTCTGTGATCATCATTGCTTTCCCCGTTTCACATGGCCTGTAATAGAAGATCCATTTTTTCCCCATATATTTGGTAATTCAATTATGTACATTGAAAGAGGAAGGGAAGGGATTAAAATGGCCTGTCAGTATTTATTGGTATCAGAGTTAAATAACCTTGCCTTCAGAGGGCTTAGAATCTAAAAGGGCCAAGAAGAACCTAACAGCTCCTCGAGGTCTGTGGGGGCTGTCAGATGGAATTCAGTGGGGCAAGAGAATGGAGGCAAGTAAAATTTCGACCCCGAGAGAGCCTTACGGGGTGAACCTGGGGACTGAGTGGGTGAGCCTGCGCGAAGGCTTAGCTCTGCCTTCGGGTCCAGGCTGACCGCGGCTCAGTGCCTTAGGCCTGGTGGGTGTCTCTGATTTGTGGAGTTCTCCATCTGCGCTCTTGCAGATCCTCAAGGGAAGTGGGAAAGCATTCAGGAGGGTGGGGTGGGAGAGAGAATATCCGGGGAGGCCCGGGGTCTGCCCCTCCCTGCCTGAGAGCCCGTCTGATACATGTCATTCCTTTCAGATATATAGTTGGATTGACAACTTTGTAACTGAGTATTCAGATATTGTCTCAAAAATTCAGATTGGCCACAGCTTTGAAAATCGATCCATTCTCGTCCTGAAGGTAAAAGCTGGTGGTGTCGACCACTAGACTCTACAGTGAGGGCCTCTGCATAAGATTGACCTCATGTGGTTCTGGCGGGTGGGACTGGTAGGGACAGAGAGGATGTGTGTGCTCCTGCCCTGAGGGGACCCGCAGCTCGGGGGCTGTGGTGTTCAGGGACCCACACTTGTAGGTATGGGCAGGGGACAGTGCAATGACCTAACACGTCCTCGGTCAGGAAGTAGGTGGGAGGGTTGCCAAGGAGACGGCTCTGCAGGGTGGCAGTCATCATGCTGGTCTTGGGATGTGAGGCAACCGGCTTTCTCCCTATTCCCTTGGTTGCTTCATCTGTTAAATGGGAAGAGAGGTAAATAGAGGCCTCATTTCCAAATGACTGAGGTCATCTGGCTCAAGCAGCCCCTCAGATAGGCCTGAGTCTGTGGGGACACCTCCCAGCCCTTCCCAGGGGCCACCGGAAACAGAGTTGGAGCAAAGGTGGCAGCAGCATTGCCCTTGGTCAGGAACAAGGCGGGATAGGTAGGAGCGGGGAGCCCACCCGAAAACAACTCTCAGTCTGTGCCCTAAAGGGCGCTCGGGAGTGTGGACCACACGGGGCCCCTGACATCCAGCTCTCAGAGAAGACCAGTGTCGTTGCTCGCAACCTTGTGCCGGGGGCCTCTTCCAAAGGGCCAAGTGTCCTCCTTTCCTTTGGGATGTGACCTCCTCTGTCCCTGCCTTGATTCCCTCCGGGGACCGTGCGTGTTCACTCTTTAACGCTGTCTAAGACCTCGCCACTCACAGTGTGGTCCCGGAACCTGCAGCAGCGTCCCCAGCAGCTTGTCAGAAATGCCCCGCCATGGACCCCTCCCCGTACCTCCCGACTGAGAGTCTGCATGTTAGGGACATCCTGGGGGATTCACGTGCCCTTCAAAGCTTGAGAAACACTAGTCTAAGGTACTTCAAGCCTGGGAAGCTTGGTGCTTCGGGCTCGATCCACCCCCCCACCCCCTGCTCCCCACGTGCACGGGCCCCACGGCGTCACCAGGGCCCCCACACGCATGCACTTTGTGGACTCAGGCACAAGTACCTGCGCATACAGTCCCCCTCTTGGGCCCAGAGGGGCCGCCCCAGGTGGTGTGGAGACATCTGGGGCCTCCTCCTGGGAGCCTAGGGACAGCCCTGCCGCTGTCTCAGTTCACGCTTGTTTGGGGCCTGGTGCTTTTACCCAGTTCAGCACTGGAGGTTCTCAGCGCCGGGCCATCTGGATCGACACTGGAATCCACTCCCGGGAGTGGATCACCCACGCCACTGGCATCTGGACCGCCAAGAAGGTCAGCGTAGAGGAGGGGGTGGGGCGGGGTGGGGACTGCTTGACTGTCGCAGGGTGTCACCAGTTGAAAATTGACACTGGGTTTATTTAAACCCGGGGGCTCTCTCCCCTCCTGTCCTTTGGAGCAGCTGCTGGGTGCTCTGCCCGCTGGCAGCCCAGCGCCCACAGCCGCCCTCTGCCTTCGAGTCATGTAAATCCAAGCCTTTAGTTCTGCACCAAGAATGTATCTGATGGCTTGATGCCACCCCTGCCTGCAGCCACTGGCTGGCCCACCTTAGAGGAGAGCCCGCAGCGCCTCCATCCGTCTCCCCCCCAGCCCCCGGCCCGCTCCGCCCTTGCTTGCAGATTGTCAGTGAATATGGCAAAGACCGCACCCTGACAAACATACTAAACGCCATGGACATCTTCATGGAGATCGTCACCAACCCTGATGGGTTTGCATTTACCCACAGCATGGTGAGGGCATTTAGGAGGGAGAGGGGCAGGGGGCAGGGCCAGCCCTGGGGGTTGGGCAGTGCAGGAAAGGTCACTGCAGCTTTGGGAAGCTGAGCTGAGGTTCCCTGGGGGCTGGCCCCTTAGGGACTTGAGGTGGAGAGCCTCACTCAGGCAGGCGGGTGACTCGGAAACTGCAGCTTCGGCCGTTGCCCTTCCATCCCCGCCACTGCTGGCAGCCTGTGCCTGTCCTTGGGCCTCTCCCCACAAGGGGATCTACAGTCCTGCCCCATCCTCATGCCAGCCACATCTTGCCCTATAGATTCCTTCCTTTTGCCCCTCTCTGTCCCCCCAGACCCGCCTTCCTAGGACAGGATGTCAGAGGCTCCCACCCCTGGGAAAGGGGTGAATGTCATCTGCCCTTGGCTTTTTCAGAACCGCCTGTGGCGGAAGAACAAGTCCACCCGACCTGGAATCTTCTGCATTGGCGTGGATCTTAACAGGAACTGGAAGTCAGGCTTTGGAGGTACGGCAGATCGCTGGACCTGGCGGCAGGGCTGGAGGAGGACTGGGTCCTTGGCACATCTCCCACAGTCAGGTTACGTGAAGGCATACCTTGGGAGGCGGTGTAGTTAGCTAATGCAAGTGAGTCATGGCTGGGGACAGGCGGGCACGTGCCTAGGACTGGCCGAGCCATATGGGGAGAGGTTGCACACGCACGGTCAACGTACACGTATGCGCAGGCTCTGTGGGAGACACGGGAAACAGCTCCTTGCATGGGGAACTAACTCAAGGGTCAAGTCCTAAGTGTGGTAGGGGAAGGTACAAGAGTCTTCAGGCTGTAGCTTCAACAGGTACCAGATGGTCTTGCCACTTGCTCAAAACTCAGTTTATATGCTCACCCCTCAATCTCTCTAGCCCATCCTTGTAGGGAGCCCACCAAAAGCAGATGTCTCCAAACTCATTTCCTGAGAGCCACGATCTGAAATTTGCCCTTGGAGAAGGCCAGAACAATAGTTTTAATATAGGATAAGCCAATTTCTTATCAACTCTGACTTGAGGCTGGTTTTTATTTTTGACTCAGTCGCTTTGTAGTCCCGGGCTCGTGGGCTGATGCAGGTCTGCAGGACCATACTGTTCTAGGCAGAGGTGGGCAGCTGCCTCCCGACTTCCTTGGTGTTCTTCTCGATTATCTCCCTTACTATACTGGGGCATAGGGACTAGATGGGGAAACTGAAGCCTCCAGAAAACTTAGAGACCATTATGTGGACCCTGGGAATGCAGGAATTTGATGGGTAGGATGCTGGGTCTGGCCAAGACAAACTGCACAGGCACAGCCTTCAGGCTCCAGATGTGGCACCCACTATATGGGGGTGGGGTGGGGGGTTGGAGTTTGGCTCCAAGGAGACAGTGCCATTGCTGTTGAAAAGCAGATTCCACAGATGGGTGGCCAAACCAATGAGATCGAACATTTTAGATCTGCCCATCACTTTGAAAATCTGGCTTCTTTCTGTTTGTTCTCATTGAAAAATCAGCACCTGAAGCATCCCGAGTGAGGTTCTCAGCCCATGGTGTGGGGGCTGTCTGAAAATCTAGCTCTGTGTGTAGCTGCTTGTGTAAGGGAACACAACCATGTAAAAATGGGTGTTTTTACCTCCAAATGACCAGACATGCCCCGAATGGGCATCCAGGTGCGTCCCTCGCAACCGACTGAAGCAAGTGCCCATGGACCCCAGGATAAACTGGCTAGCAGCAAGACAAATTGTCTCCTAAAGAAAATAACATTTGTTTGTTCTCCACAGGGGATGGGGGGGGGCAATCAGTACATACACAATATAAAAAAAATGTATGGGGGGGAAAAAAAGCCCGGAGGGGACAAAAAGCTCCCATAATCCCACTACCCAAAGATTACTGCATTTAATAATTTACCATGTCCTTCCAGAGATTTCCCCTTGCTACAAATTACATTTTCAGAGAAGGAAAAATAAATAGCTAACGAATCCATTAGCAGGTACTTGTGACACAGGCGGGCTCAGAGGGCTTGGACTGTGAACGTCAGACAGAGGCAGGCAGCTAATTCCCATTTGGTCCGGGGAAGATTAGTTTATGCTGCTTAGCTCACACCAGAACTAATGGCCTGAAGTGTTTCTCCATATTTGGGCAAAGCCACCTGGTCGTTGGCAGGGGAACCGCTTTCTGTGCGTGGGCTGCAAACGCAGACAAAGCTCTCAGCCTCCCCCGCTCTGCTCATCTGTTGCTGTTTGTCATTCATCAAGGGGAGCAGGTGCAGAAGCTCCCGGCAGACACAACAACAGGGCCACTGTCCAGCCTGCGGGGCTGCTCCTCACCCCTGCTTCCTGCACACACATCCCCTTCTCACTCGGGTCCCCCCCCCAGGTGGGACCCCGCAGACCACGGGGGGGACGCTCTCCCGGGTGTCGGAACCGCCTCTGGGCCTGCCTGTGGACAGAAATAGTGTGCGCCTGGGTTGGTGACTCAGGCGGGAAGATTTTGTTGATGGTTTTATCATTGCCTTAATTTAATTGCTGCATGATGAGTCATCTGTAGACCATCCCTCCCACTCATGCTGCCCTTACCTGCACTCCTGGGGAGGACAGGTTTGCTGCAAGCCTAGCACAACATCTCTCGGAGTCCTCGGGGCCAGCCCCCCGGCCCTCCAGCCAGCGCACTGCCCTGAGGGTCTAGGGGCGTGCTCTGGCATCCTCAGGAGGCTTCAGAAGCCGGGGGGACCCCTGACCTCGGCCTCAGGCTTGTGTGCAGTCATTTCAGGGAGGAGTGAGAGGAGGAACTGGGATGGCTCTTTCCAGACGTGTTCCTAACCCACAAATGTTGACCAGCCCACAGCCCAGCCCTCCATGACATGGCCCTTGGGGAGGGGAAGAAGACACAAGAAGAGGGTAAGAGGAAGGAAAGAGAGGGACAGCAAAGAATCTAGGAGATGGAAACCAATTAAATTTGTGAACAAAATAGAAGCTCAGCTCCTCTCCCCCAGCTGAGGTCCCCAAGAAGAATTGTCACAGGCTCTTTACATCGGTGGCTTCCAGACCAGCCTTGGGCAGGGAACTATTCTCCCTTTTTTTCTGGCCCCAAGTCCATGTTGCTCCTAGGGCCATGGTTGTGGCAAAGCTTGAACAGACACTAAGTCTGAGCACTCAACTGACCTGAGCCTTTGGCATGGCAGGGGAGAGTCGACAGGGAAGGGTCAGCTCAAAGGGAGCTCAGCTCATGTTCATCAGGGAGGCCAGGGTTGGAGACCTGGAGTTTCCTCTGAAGGCAGTCCCGCTTTTCTAATGCAACCAGTCAGGACTTAAGCATAGGACAGGCCAAGGGAGCTCTCTACAAGGCCCACAGAGTTGCTGAGTCCTGGTGTGAATTCATCCCTCTGATGTATTAGACGAGGGTATGCCACAGTGATAAATACCCATTCAAATCTCAGGGGCTCAACACAGTAGAAGTCTATTTTTCAGGCACACGAAGTCCAACTTGGGTAGGTGAGTCTCCTTGGCAGCTTCCTTCCAACTGTGACAAAGGGACAAAGGAAGGGTGCTTCCTCCATCTAGAGCTCTTCGCTTCCAACCACATAGACAGACAGAAGAGACCGTGGAGAAGCCATGCCTGCCCTTAACAACCTCAAACTAGAAGTGACCCATCATTACTGCCCACATTCTCATTGGTCAGAAGGAGTCACGCAGCCTCAGCCAAGCTGCAAAGGAGGGTGGGAGACATAGAGGAATACCTGGATATTTTGGGAGCATTAAGTGTCTTTCCCAAACCTGGGAATTCGAACCCTCTGGATGGTTTTATTTTTCTTCCAGGAAATGGTTCTAATAACAACCCCTGCTCAGAGACTTACCGTGGGCCCTCTCCTCAGTCGGAGCCGGAGGTGGCGGCCATTGTGGACTTCATCACCGCCCATGGGAACGTCAAGGCTCTGATCTCCATTCACAGCTACTCTCAGATGCTCATGTACCCTTATGGCCACTCTCTGGAGCCCGTTCCAAACCAGAAGGAGTTGGTGAGATTGGCTGTTTGGGGCTCGGGTGGGGAGGCATCAGGCAGACCCCCAGAGGTTCAGGCCCTCAATCTGAAACCGGAGTCTGGACCCATTGACCCCGTGATAGGGAGGAGTTGGGGAGCTTGTTCTCACATGTGGTCAAGTTCAAAGCCAGAGGGGCTGTGCTCCCTTCTCATGAGAGCCACCTGCACATTCCACTTCTGGGACCCCTCAATTCTTGTTGCTCAGTGGCTGGGGAGGGTGTGGGAGAGTGGGGAGCCCCAGCCTCTCACGCTCTGGCTGCAATCTTGCAGTACCATCTCGCCAAGGATGCGGTGCAGGCCCTGTATGAGGTCCACGGGATCGAGTACATTTATGGCAGCATCAGCAGCACCCTCTGTGAGTGAGCCGTCCCCGGCCGCTGCTGGAGGCGCCATGGCCCCTGGGGGTTGGGCAGGTGCAGGCGGGCAGCTGACCGGCGGGGCTGGCTGGCCACAGGCCAGTGCCGTAGACCTAACTGGGCTGGGTCAGAGCTGATGTCCACATCTGAATAGAGGGGTTAGTGGTGGTCTTTCTTTGCAGCGCTAGTTAATGTCTGATTCCCAATGTATGGCTTACTGTGATGTTCTTTGAAGGACCAGACTGTAAGCGTGGTGGCCTCAAGGAGCTCTCTTGTAGGCAGCGCAGAGAATGGGGAGGGTGGGCAGGGTGTGGCCCAGGTTGAGGCTGGGGTCAGGAAGCATGGTATTGTCTGGGGCCCCCAAGGCCCACTTGCCACTCAGGCTACCTCTACACCTTCGGACCACACCTTGTTCTTCCTTCTGAGGGCACCTCTTTGCCCTCCTGTATCCAGATGTGGCCAGTGGGATCACTGTGGACTGGGCCTATGACAGTGGCATCAAGTACGCCTTCACATTCGAGCTCCGGGACACGGGGCGCTACGGCTTCCTGCTGCCGGCCTCCCAGATTGTCCCCACAGCCCAGGAGACGTGGCTGGCGCTCCGGACCATCATGGAGCACACCCTGAACCACCCCTACTAGCAACACCGCTGAGGGCAGAGCAGGCGCTCATTCCCTTCCCCAAGGCCTGGGGTTCCTCCTGAACCCAGAGTGATACATCGTCCTCCCCGCACCTTTACCCTGACCTCTTAGGAAATAAATAACAGGTTTGCACATGCTGGGTGGTCTCTGGTGCTGGCCACCACCCCCTTTGGGCTCAGCACTGAGGAGGGGACGGGGGCAGCTTGAAATGCCTCTTCACTCCTCAGGAATTCAAGAGGATTGGGGTGCAGACTTCATATTTCTTTCCCTGGCAGTGTTCTCCAGGCCCAGAACACGTAACTCACTCTCTGGGAGCTACTGCTATACACATTGTCCCCTTGGTGTTTACCTTCGGAGAGGATCCTGGACGGCACAATGTTTGACCAAAAGGAGTGGGTCTCCGGTGGCGGCATCTCGGGTGCCCCAAGGGAGAGGTGGGTGCAGACAAACAGCTTCCTCCTCTCCCTGCTTCATTTCCCATGCTGTGTAGGGGGGCCGAGGCACATTTCAGAGACCCCGCTTAGAAGATCCCGTTCACCCCCTAAAGGACAGTGGACACCCTCACAGCCCCCCTGGTCTGGGGAGCAGAGTCACGGCCAGTCAGAGCACAGCAAAGCACCACCCATCCAGGGAAAGCAAATCCTCTTGCTCCCCCTCCTCACCCGGGGTCACCGTGCTTGTCAGGCCCTGAGCAGCGAGTCCAGACCAGGCATTTACTAAGCAAGCACTTTATTTAAGGGAGAGATGTTTTGAGATACAGATGAGGTGCCCCCCACCTCATCCTGAGGCTTCCTTATAGCTTTTGCCTTCCTCCATCACTGGGGAGCAGGGATTGTGGGTCTCTTTGTCCTGCCCTCAGGGGAAGGCAGGTCCTCTGAAGACGCAAGAGATCCACTGAAGAGCTGAAAGGGTCTGTGTGAGTCTGAGGCAGAAAACAAGACTTTCATTGGCAAGGGCCAGACTTTTGTTGTTTTTGTTGCAAAAGGAAAGGATTGTGGGACCTGTGATTTGGCCCCTGCAGGACACAGAGCACAGGGTTTTACTCTAAATCACAGATATGGAAGGAACCAGGGGGAAATGAGAACAAGTCCCCCTTTCTACCCACCCTGTAAGAGAAGACAGAGGTTGAATCAGTGGGAGGCAGGGATCCGCGGTGATCAAAACTCTAGGTAAGGCCCATGTCCAACATGGCAACTGAGCCACAGATTAACAAGGGCTGAGCCAGGGGTCTAGACGGGTAATAAAATGTGCCCATGGGTGTGCCCGTATGGCGGTATGGCTCTTGGGAGCTCTGAGTAAAGAAATGGTGAGGAGGCCTGGGGTAGAGGCTGGAAGGCTGAGGCCAGGGGCCGTGCAGCCAGGGGCCACGGAGGCACCATGGCCAGGGGAGGCCTGCACCCAGGAGAAGCTGTGCCATGACAAGGCCTGAGGAAGTCAGGGTAAAGAACACCTGAAGAACCCAGATCATCTCCAGGGGAAGACCCAACAATAAAGGAGGAGAGTGTCCCAATTTGGGCTGCATTTCCTCATGAGAGGAAGTGGAGATGATTTGAGCGAGCTAGAATCTCCAAGTTAAAGTTTTCTGCTATTAGTGGAAGTACGAAGCCATGGACTGAATTAGTATAAGCTATAGACAAATAAAGCAGGTTATACCTTTGCACACTCGAGTCTGTGATTATAATTTTTGTACCGTCTGCACAAATATTTTCATTTCATCCTCTTGGGGTGGATATTACTGGTACTAGTAAGCTTGTATTTCAGACAAGGGAAACATGGTCATGATTTGGAGAGGTTTTAAAGGCCATGCAAGGCCACATGGATGGGAAGTGGTTGAGGGAGATTTGAACTTGGGTGTGTCTAACTCCAAAACTGCTATGTCGCCATTTGTCCAAGTGTGACGGGTGACCACACCTGCAGCAGAGTCCATGGGGAGTCATTTAATGTGATGGTAGTTGGGTTCCATTCCCAGACTGAAACAGAATCTCTGGGGTGTACCCCCTGAATCTGTATTTTTACCATCTGGCCCAGGAGTTGTGAGGTTCCTGAAAGGCTGAGAACCACCTGCTCTCCTGCCTCCCAAAAGAATGCACTTGCGTCTTCTTGGGGAAGTTGGGGCTCAGCGTCTCCACCCTCTGCCATCATCCATTAGGGCTGAAGGTGGTTACAGCAGTGGGAAGCTGGTCATCCTTCTCCAAGATGATGTTCCCAAGGGGCTGCCTTGGATCTCACCTAAAGTAGTGTGGTCTGCAGGCCTCAGGCATCAATACAAACTCTGTAAATACACATCCTCAGGCCACTCCAGACCTACTGAACCCAAATCTTTGGGGATGGGACCCAGGTGATGCTGGAGAGGCATTGCCCTAGAAGCAGGAGTAGCTGGACCCTGATGGATTTCTCAGTAACAACAGTGAAAATAATAAGCTCTCCTAGCACTTACTGTTCCAAGTGCATTACAGGATTCAACACATTTCCTCCTCACAGCTCTAAGAATTAGGATTCTTACTGTCTTGATTTTCAGATGAAGAAGCTCAGGCTCAGGATAGTAGATAAGGGGCACCCAGCTAACTGAGTGGCAGTCCTGGAACCTGTGTCATGCCCAAAGCCCCTTATACCAAGGGCCAGGAACTTGTTCTCACAGCCATGCTGACAAGACCTGTGTGCAGCCAATAGGCTCGTGAAAGTTGGAGATGAAACTACTTTACAGAAGGGGGTCTTCTTGAAAGGCAACTTTCTTTTTAAAATCCTTCAGTGACTTAAGCCCCCTTCCCCACACCACACCATTGCCCAAGACTCTACAGGGCTGGCCCTGGGAACACCTCCCACTTCACCTGACACCTTGCTGATCGGCCCCAACCTCACCAGCTTCCTCTCAGTTCCTTCCCAACTGGAAGCATTTGCACATGATGCTCCTTCTTTCTGGAACATTCTCTCCTCTCACTCTTCCTCCAAATGACCCACTCCTTAAATTTCTCCCTTCAATATAATTCCCTCATCAGTCCTTCTAGAACCACCCACTAGAAGTGGATCTATTATCCTTTTTTCCAAGGCCTTAATGTATTTCCAGGATTACAATGATAATTAATTGACTTCTGTGTTGTTTCGTCTCTGCTGCTAGTTTGGCTGCTTGATGGGGGTAGGGAACATGTTTGGGTTATTCAGCCTCACTCAGCTCCTGTTGGGTGCACAGCAGGTACTCAGTATTTGTGGAAAGAGTGTTTCTCCTCCTGGGCCTCGTACAGAGTCATACTTAGATTTAGCATTGGGTGATGGAAACCCACCATACTGTGGCTTAACCAGATCGAGGTTTTTTTTTTCACCTACTAAGTCGCATGAGGTGGGCAGACCCCCCCCCCACCTGACTGAACATGACTCCTTGATGCCCTGGGGACCCAGACCCCTACGGCCTATTCTGTTTTGCTACCCTGCCGTCATTTCGACCCCATCACGTGACTGAATTCCAGGTAGGAAGGGCAGAAGCCAGAAACGCGAGCCCCCCGCTGAGCTGGCCCATCCACGACTTCCACTTCCACTCTCTTGGCTGGGACTGTGTTAGGTGGTCACGCTCAGCTGCAAGGGAAGCTGGAAAAGTACCTTATAGCTGAGTGCGTTGCTGCCTCAAATAAAATTAGAGTTCTGTTGGTAAGGAGAATGGGGAGAATGGGTATTGGAAGGACAGCCAACAGTCTCCTGAAGCTTCTCTGAAGGGAGAAAAAGATCCGAGAGTGTCTCTGAATCAGTTTCTTTGCTCTAGTTAATCAAGTTAACATCAAGCCAGAGAACATTCCAGGGTCCTTTAAAAGCTTCTAGCCCAACCCCCTCATCTGGGGTCTTTGGATCATTGAACTTCTGTGAGGCCCTCCATGAACCTAATGGCTGAGAGAAGACTAAAACCGGGGTCTTCCTCCTCTGACTGAGGGGTCTCCTCAGCAAGCCCAGGAAGTGATGGCTGGAGGGGTTTAAGTGTGTACAAGCTTTAAACATGCAAGTTTTAGAGATACTACAGAATCAACTCTTTCTTGTAAAATCTGAAACTTTTTGTTTTTCATTTCTTAGGTATATAATGCTAAACAGGAGTTCAGTTTTTCTACATTCTGCTTGGGGTTTTGTTTTTTTTTTCCTTTCCCCTTCCAACAAACTGCTCTTTTTAGGTATGTTTTTTCATCCTTTTCACCAGTAAAATTTATGAGCATTTATTTAAAAGAAAAAAACATTGGAAAAACTGAAGAGAGAAAGAGTGATTATACATATGGAAAGCTATAAAGAGCCACAGTGAATGTGTTGCGGTTATTGCTTTCTTAAAAAAACAAACCAGGCAGGCAGTTTGGAACCTGAAAGAGTCCTGTGTGAGGGCAGGCGGGCGGCAGAGGCTGAGAGTGATGGGCGAGTGGCCGGGGGCCAGGGAGTCCAGTGAGGAGCCGTTACTGCCTCCACCCCCGCTCCCCGCCCTCCTCCGTCTCCCCTCTGACGGCCCCAGACAGGCCCAGAGAGAAAATGACTTTACCGAAAACATAAAATTAAATTTAAAAAAGCGTCTTCAGGAAAATAAGATGGCCCAGTCAGCCACTTACTACAGGCTGAGGGAATCCAGTGATCGTTGGCCTGTCAGGGCCTCACCCTCTGGTGAAGTCACCCCACATCTTGAGTTTGGGGGTGGGGGGGCAAGTCATGTTCTTCTGGGGACAGGGGTGTCCTGAAGGACACCTTGGACTTGTTCGGCCTTCGAATGTTCTCCTTCCTCAAGTATTTGGGACCATCCTTGGGAATGATATCATGTCTGCAAATCTGTTCTTTTGGCTTGCCCCTCATTCACCTCTGGCCCCGGGGTCTGCAGTCGGCCTCTCGCTGTCTCCTAACCAGCTTCGCCACGCTCTGTGACTCCCCATCCACCCTCCTCTCCTCCATCCACCTCCCTCAACCCTCCAAAGCCTAGCTAAGACCACATGGTAACATTTCACAAAATTTTACTTGGGGACTCAGGAGGGAAACACAATGTAGAAAGTAAATCACTTCAGCCAGAAGCTGGCTTTGGAGTTGGTTCTCTTCCCTTTGTGAGACAACCCCTCCCTACAGCCTTCACTCTCCTTGGCCCTCTGCCTGTTCCCACGTTGCTTCTCCCCTCCCCCATTTCCTCTTTTACATTATGGGACATTCCTGCTTAGATCTTCTCTCTTCCGTCTCTGTTCTGAGACTTGGGCTCTGACTTGACATTTCCTAAAGACCCACTGGAGTGTTTCTCTCTTCAGGTTACAAATTCTGCATCCGTTCTGGACACAAGCACTACCAGCCCCTTTAAAGTGATAGTTCTGCAGCTTCCAAGCAAACAAACACATAGCTTCTACTGGGCACTCAGTTAATGAAAGCAAAGCTCAAGGAGCTGCCCACCCAGCCTTCCAAGAAGCCCCCACGGCCTACAACCTCCTACTGCAGCCTCAGCAGGCCTCAGCCCCTCTCAACCCGCACTCTCCTGGGAACACTTACCCATCACAAGCCCCAGGGCCCCGGTGGCTCTACTCTGATCTGCCCACAAACCTGGGGAAGGCTCTCTGTACTCTGCCCAGACCTGTCTCCCCGACTGTGATTTGTTCGGGGGTAAAAAATACCAATGTCCTAGAATCATAACGTGTCACTGCTGGAAGGGACCACAGACATCCTTCTGTCCACAGAGATCATTCTGACCACATCCTGTAGGACAGAATTGTGAAGGAAACTGAGGCTTACCCTCCTGTTTTGGTCTCTCCTGAAGTTAGAGAATGTCTGTGTGAGCTGTGCACTTTCTTCAGGCGCATGTGACAGAAAGCCAACTTGATAAAGCTGGAGGAGGAGGAAATGGAATCAGTTGGCTCCTCTCTAGAGCTGCGGTGGGGGTGGGGTGGCTAGACCCACCCGAGTCACCTGGCCTCAGAGTTGGGAAGGGTGGGCCCTAGAGGAAGACAGAGGTGCTGTTTATCAAAAGGAGGAGGATGCTGGGCCAGGAAAATGAGAGATGTCCATTCCAGCCCACCAATTAGCTGCCTCCGATTCTCATAGACTTCTCTTCCCATACACGCAACTGTACTCCAGACAGCCTTAAACACACTCGCCAAAGCGGGACAGCTGAAATCTCATCCAGCTACTGCATTTGGCCATTTTGACTGTGCCTGTTTGTGCCATCTGCAAGGCTATCCCTTGTCCACTGCCCTCCTTTGATCCCTAATGTGGACGTGGACTGATTCTCCTGCCTTTTTAACAAACCATTTTCTAGGTTTTAGTTTGGGGGCTCTCTAAGCATTGTCTTAGAGCCTCTGTTTACCATGGTTGGGCTCTCTCTGGCAACAGGGCTGCCACAAAGAGTTGTCCAGGATGTACACTGCACAAAAGCATTCCACTGAGAGGACGAGGGACTATGTCTACCCAGGGGGAGAAGGATGCCCTTTTCACATAAAGTCTCTCCTAGACTAAAATTGTATTGTCCTCTGACAACACAAGCACTTTAAAAGCTTAGTAAGGGGGTGCCTGGGTGGCTCAGTCGGTTGGGAGTCTGACTCTTGATTTTGGCTCAAGTCATGATCTCGGGGTTGTGGGATGGAGCCTCACATTGGGTTCTGTGCTTGGTGCAGAGTCTGCTTGTCCATCTCCCTCTGCTCTGTCCCCAACCCCTTGGCTCCCACGCACACTCGTGCTCTTTCTCTTAAATAAATAAATAAAATCTTAAAAAGCAAAAGCTTAGTAGGTGCAACACTTAGAATGCTTTTAATAGCCTCAGTGCTTTTTACAGTTAATAAAAAGGAAACGTGTATTCTTTCATATTAGTCTAAAGTCCATTCTTTTCATATTAGTCCAAAGGTGGGGCAAGAGACTTCACAACATCGAGGGAAATGTGTCTCCTTCTCAAGTGTGGAAAAACATTTTCTAGAAGCTTCCTTGCTGGCTTCCCTTCACTTCTTATTGGCCAAACTGGGTCAAATGCCTACCCCTAAATCAATCACTTGCAAAAGACAATGGGATTCCTCAAGTGTCTTAAGCCAATCTTGGAATTCATCCCTGAGCTGGGAATGGGGTGACATTCCTGAGGGGTGACACCTGCACCGAATCTAGGTTTGTTCAGTGAGGAAGAAGGGAGGGACACTGGACTTTACTCCATGTGGCTACAGCAGGCCTTCCTCTGTTTGCATTCAGGCCTCTGACCTGTGCCCTTTCCTTGAATCTGGATGCCAGGCTGGTGGCTTCTTTCTCATGCTACTAGGTCCTGATGCTCCACATATACCCCCAGATTTCTATGTAATGGCCTCCATCTTTGCTCTTGCTTTGGACCAATGTGAAAGAAGCCCCCGTGGAAAGGCAAAGCCATGGCCTTCTGCTCCATGTTCGTTGTAGCAAATCGGTCTTAACGAAGAGACAATTTTCAGCTTCTTGAGGCGCTTTGGAGGGACCCAGGGAATGAGGCCTAGCCTCTACCTGAGACCCCAAATCCGCTCCCATTGTGTTTCCAGCTTCCTGCCAGTGCTGGCCCTAATTTTAGCTTGCAGCATTGAATTAATCTTTTCCAACCTTGTAAGAAGTTAGATTATGTGACTCTTGGCCACCTTAGGTTACTGGCTAGAGGCTTCAAGAGGCCTGCTTGGTGGGGCTGTCTCTCTCCCCGCTCCCCTTCCCCTCGGCCATTCCCCTCCACCAGTGGACTTGTCTTTTCTGGAAGGAATTCACAGAAGGCCCAAGAACTACCCAACACCCCCAATATGTGTAGTGTGCTTGAAACAGAGTCAAAGTTACAGGACAATTTTAGATTTAGAAATACAAAAAGAAATATTGTTTTCATAGTGCAAACTGAAGAAAACCTCCACAAAACCTTTTTTCTTGCTGGGGGTCATAATGGAAAGTGTGAGAACACTGTAGGGCCCTAAGAGTTGAGGGAGAATATGAGGGATGGCTAAGACGCAGTTCCTGGTCCGAGGACACTTACAATCTCGCTGGGGAGACACACATTAAGGAGAGGTAATTTTGAGTTTGTTTTCAAGCCCTGCCTAGTGTAATGAAACACCCATTCCTTTCTGTGTATGTTAAAATCCTGTCACTGAGCCTCAGGTCAAAGGTCACCTTCTTGGTAAAGTCTTCCCTGGGCCCTGAGTATGGGCCCCTAGTGTGGAGTCCACAGCTCTCCAAGTACTTCTCACGCACAGCAGAGAAAACGCCGCTCTCGGGTGTCCCGCAGGGAGAAAGGCATCCCCAGTAAGTCTTTGTCTTGGTGACAGCTTCTTGTAAGAGCTGTTGGAGAACCGACACGTTGGTTGGTTACTTCTGTCTTCCGCACGAGCCCGTGGGCTCTCTGAGATCAGGGACAAGTCACGGGGAGCTGAACTGACCGATGGGAATGAGGGAAGAAACGGTCTTCACAGAGACTCAACATCTACTGAGGATGAGTTCAGTGTTCTCTTGTCTTCTTGGAGCTGGGCTCAGGACAGAGTGGGGAGGGGGTGGTCACCACTGTGTTGTGATGTGGCCACGCTTCCCACAGGCTGACCCTAGCCATTGACTGGGGTTCCTGTGGGATGCAGGACTTCCTGACTCAAAGATTTTGTGACGGCCTGGCAGAAATGGTCTCAGAACGGCTCCTCTCTGAGCTTCTACTGCCCAATCTCCTCTCCTCCCCGGTTTGCTTCCTCTCTCCTTCCCCATCTCTTCCCTTCTCTTCTCCCCACCCGCCCGTCCGCTTCCTCCCCCTTCTCTTCTCTCAGGGGCCAGCCCCACAGCTTGGCGCGAAGGCTCTGCTGCTTTCTCCTGTTCTCTCTCTTTACCCTTCGCGGGCAGTTCTCCCCATGAATCTCCTGCATGTCTAACCCCGTCTTGGAGATAGCTTCTTGGAGGACCCAAGAGATCACAAGTTAGTTGGTTGCCTCTGTTGCCCCCAGTAGATGATAAGCTCATGAGATCAGGGACTGCTGTGTCTTGGGCATCACCCCAGGGCAGAGCACAATGCTTGGCCCCGAAGAATGAGTACCCAAGGGGTGAGCATTCAGAGAAGGGGCAGATACTTGGAGAAAGAAGCCAGAGGAAGCTTCAGGAAGGAAGTGGGTCTTATCTGGGGCCTGGAGGTCAGGCAAGGTTGCTGGAGAGGAAAGAAACGGTCTTCACAGAGACTCAACATCTACTGAGGATGAGTTCAGTGTTCTCTTGTCTTCTTGGAGCTGGGCTCAGGACAGAGTGGGGAGGGGGTGGTCAATAGAATGGGGTCCCTCTGTCCCGGCATGGGAGGGCCCGCTGTCCCGGCATGGGAGGGCCCGCCAGGTAGGGGGTGGGATAGGGAGG
Organism: Ailurus styani; assembly: GCA_002007465.1. Taxonomy (NCBI): domain Eukaryota; kingdom Metazoa; phylum Chordata; class Mammalia; order Carnivora; family Ailuridae; genus Ailurus; species Ailurus styani. Next base: position 2,052,257 of record LNAC01000049.1, on the reverse strand, counting down.
CAGAGGGAACAGATGGAAACCAGAAAGGGCCACCTTGGCTGTTGTCAGGGTCCAAGCCTGAGGCCCTGACATGGAGCAGGGCCCCCAGATGGTGCTGGGTAGGCCCTGGGGGCCCCTGTGGATTAGGGCGGATTTGTGTGAGATGTTTCTGCAGTGAGATCAGAGTCCAGAGCCAGAGTCAATTCCCCTTGTGAGTTCCACTTTCTCCTGGACACTGTGCAGTCCCAACAGGGATCGGCCTGCTTCCCACCACCAGGCTTTCTACTCAGATGACAGCTGGTTATAGTTCCCATCAAGGGCAGCCCTGATGCTGAGCCCTATACCGGGAGTCGGGTTCCTACCCCGACCGCCACTGCTGGGGCCTCCCACAAGGCCACCGAGGCCAGGAGGAGTGGGGCTGGGAAGTGCCCTTCAGGGGGCCGTACCCCAGACGGTGATGTGCTTGGCCCCGGGGCGGGGCCTCCTCGGACCAAGCCAGCAGGTGCGGGAGCCGGGTGGGGGCAGAGAGCCCCGGCTTACTCTGCCATAGAAACAGAGGAGCTGGCACTTTGGGACGTGGGGGAAGGGGACACCTCACATGAGGCTCCAGCTGGTGCGGCCGCTGCGGAGGCCTGGCTCCTTTCCATCGCCCGGTCAGCAAATAGGACTGAGGCCCAGGAGCAGGTCCCCAGGGCCGTGGGCAAGCCCGGGCCCAACTGGGAGGCCTCAGGCCCCAGCTGACCCTCCGGCCCAGGCGGGCACTTCCCGGCCAAGGGCTCGAGGCCTGGCTTATCTCCCCAGCTGCCCTGTTCCCTGCCGCTTTATCAGGGAGGGTGAGAAGGTGTCAGAGCTCAGGACTTCTGTCCTCCCCCGTCCGTGGGACCAGGCCCAGGTGCAAGGGGGAGGACAACTCTTGGGCACTGCCAGAAGACCTTTGACCTGGGAGAGTTTAAAAGGCCCCAGGACCTCCTCTCCGCCTCATTTGATGTTCCCAGTTGGCTGCAGCATGAGGGGGCTGCTGCTTTTGAGTGTGTTGCTAGGGGCCGTGCTTGGCAAAGAGGACTTTGCGGGGTAAGAGGATGGCGAGAAGGGATGTGCTCATGCAGGAGAGGGGAGGACTCGGCCCCTGGCCAGCACCTGGAGGCGACAGACGGGCTGACTTGTGGGAAGACTCCGGAGAGGCGCAGACTAGTACAGCCAGGGAGGCAGGCTGCCCGGGGGCCAGGGCTGAGAAGGGGTCCGGGCCCTCAGGGAGAAATCTGAGCTTGAAGGCGTTTTTAGGAGAGGAGGTGGGAGGAAGCCTGGCTGGCTTCGGAGAGAGAAGTAGAGTCTAAACTGGGATGGGGATAACAGCTGTGTCCAGAAGGTTCCAAGGAGCCTAGGCCTCGCATTGCTAAGACCCCTCATGCTTTCTCCTGCTCAGCCAGAGGATCGAGGCCGGCCGGGGGATTCCAGGCTGCTCCATGCTACCCTCCTCCCACTGGGGAGGGTGAACGGCCAATCTGAGTCGCTCAGGCCCTTCATCTCCCCTCCCCCTCTGCCTAGGCACCAGGTGCTCCGAATTTCTGCTGCCGATGAAGCCCAGGTAGAGAAGGTGAAGGAGCTGGAGGACCTGGAGCACCTGAAGGTCAGAAGAAGTGAGGGTGGGGCGCCTGGGTGGCTCAGTGGGTTAAAGCCTCTGCCTTCAGCTCAGGTCATGATCTCAGGGTCCTGGGATCGAGCCCCACATTGGGCTCCCTGCTCGGTGGGGAGCCTGCTTCCTCCTCTCTCTCAGAGAGCCTGCCTGCCTCTCTGCCTACTTGTGAGCTCTCTCTCTCTCTGTCAAATAAATAAATAAATAAAATCTTTTAAAAAAAAGAAGAAGTGGGGAGTCCTCCTAAGGCCCCAGGGTTCCTCTCGGGCCTAGTGGGACCCATCCTAGGATGCCACCTGGGTCCTGGGACCCATGGGACTGACCCCTGTTAGGAAATGATTTAACCCCCACCTCCCCCAGTTCCAGAATCTCGCTGCCCTCGAATATCTGGGCAAAGCAGGGCCTCCTTTCCCGCACTGCTCCCTCCCTTGCTATCTGGAAGCTCCTCCGCCATGCTTCCCGGGCCATCTCCCTGACCACGGAGGACTTGGTCCGATGCCCACGGTTCCCCCCTCGTCCCCTGCCCCTAACAGCCGGGCCACAGCCGCAGTCGTGGCGATGTTCTGGCCCAACCCCCTCTCCCGGGCCGACCCTCCCCAGCTCCCCGTGACAGCGCCTGCTCTCGTCCCCCTCAGCTGGACTTCTGGCTGGGCCCTGCCCGGCCTGGCTCCCCCATCGACGTGCGAGTGCCGTTCCCCAGCATCCAGGCCGTCAAAGTCTTCCTGGAGGCCCATGGCATCGGGTACACGACCATGATCGAGGACGTGCAGGCCCTGCTGGACGAGGAGCAGGAACAGATGTTTGCCTTCCGGTCCTGGGCCCGCTCCACGGACACCTTTAACTACGCCACCTACCACACCCTGGAGGAGGTGGGAGCCCGGGGCTCACCCGGCACAAGCACCAAGCTCTGCCCCCGGCTGCCAGAACGCGGCCCACCTGGGTGGGGTGGCACCTGCTGGGTCACCAGACGCCCGGGAGCGGGGGAGCCGGGTCGTGGATGGCTGGGCTTGCCGCCGGCGGGCTAAGGGGGCTGCTCTGGGAGGCCTCCGGGAGCCTGGCATCGGCTGCAGCCGGCCTCCCCTTCTCTCCCGGCTCAGATCTATGGCTTCATGGATTTGCTGGTGGCCGAGCACCCGCAGCTGGTCAGCAAGCTCCAGATTGGCAACAGCTATGAAGGGCGTCCCCTCTACGTGCTGAAGGTGAGGGGCACCCACGCGAGAACCGGTGGCCGCCCGTGTGCGAGGGCGGGGGGCCCCGTGGGTGAGCCGCGGGCACAGGGAGCACACCGTGCCGTGAACGCCCCACGCGGACCCTGGGGAAGGACGGAATTTCTATGCTGGTCTAGCTGTGGGGGTACTGCACACACCCGGTTCTGAAATTTTTCAGCGACCCGAGTGTTTTCAATCAAGTGTCACATTGTGGGAAGTACCCCAGAGTCAGGGGAGACCTGAGAAAACGTTTTGTTTGTGACACCCCACAGCGAACGGTGTGTGGGCAGCAGCGGGGGGCGGGCCCCGGAGTTCTGGCTGAGGCCTGTTTGCTCCGCGGCCGGAATGAAGGCTGGAGGCCACCATCTGCTGGGCTCCTGTCCAGACGCCCCCACTCCCCCCCTCACCTGAGGGACGGCCCCACAGACGGAGCCTCCACCTGACCCCCCCGGGGAGCAGAGGGCCTCCGGGCCGGGGTACACTCCCCCAGGAGGAGCCAGGACAGGACCCTAGACGGACGGCTCTGTTCTCCCCGTCTAGTTCAGCACCGGGGGAGAAAACCGTCCTGCCATCTGGATCGACACAGGCATCCATTCCCGGGAGTGGGTCACCCAGGCCAGCGGGGTCTGGTTTGCAAAGAAGGTGAGCCTGGGGCGCTGAGCGGGGCCCTTGGCCGGTTGGGGTTGGTGGTCAAGGCCCGCAGGAGCCCCGGCCTCCCCCTGGTCACCTGGAATCAGTGACGCAGAGGGGGCAGGTGTTCACAGCCTCAGCATGGCGGATGGCTGGCCTGAGCCGCTCCCCCTGTCTGCCCCGAACTCCCCCCCAGATCACACAGGACTATGGCCAGGACTCCACTCTCACCGCCATTCTTGACTCCCTGGACATCTTCCTGGAAATTGTCACTAACCCTGATGGTTTTGCCTTCACCCACAGCAAGGTACAGGCTTCTTGAGGGGGAACAGGGTGCACCTCCAGCCTCTGAGCCCCACGAGCTACTCACCCCTAATCTCAACTCCTAGCAGTCGATGGAGGGACAAATAGGCCCGTCCTCCCAGCCCAGGGTTCTCATCCTTGGCATTCTTGACATTCGGGGCAGAGAATTCTTTGTGTGGGGGGCTGTCCTGTGCGTGCAAAGTGTTTAGCAACAACCTGACCTAATACTCAGAAAACGCCAGGAGCAACCCCTCCGTGGAGAGAGCCAAAAATGTCTTCAGACATTGCCAAATGTCTGGGTATTGTCCCCGGGGGAGACCCACTACCCTGGACCTTATTTCCTAGCTTCATGTTACTTTGATGGCGGGTCCAGCACGCTACCCATCTAGTGTGTGTGGGTGGGGTGGCGGGTGGCCTGGTGCCTTCTTTCCCACCAGTAGAACCCTCTGGCTAAATGCTGTCTACTGTTGCCTCTGTTCTCCTTCAACCGAGAGCCTCCTTTGTAGACCTTCCTGACAAGCCATTGAAACGGGTTTCTGACCCATGCTATGTCCACACCTGAGCTACAGACAGTGACAGACAAGTGTCTGATTCCTTCCCCAGAACCGCATGTGGCGCAAGACTCGGTCCCTCACGGCGGGCTCCTCCTGTGTTGGAGTGGACCCCAACCGGAACTGGGACGCTGGCTTTGGTTGTAAGGCCCCGTGTGATTTGGGAGCAGGGATGGGAAACCCAGAGCGGCTCCTTACCCTCCGGTGTCCTGTTTGCCCCACCCCTTTCCTGCCCCAGCAGTGAGGGCAGCGTGTGGGGGGGGGTTAGCGTCTCCTCTGAGGCTCTCAGTGAGATTTTCCTGTGCCTCGTCTCTAGAAACAAGTCTCCCCTCAATGGAATTAAGGTCTGACACCTGTGTAGGCGTTTTCCAGGGTAACTTCAACTCCTTCCCTCTGTGGTCCTTTCACTACAAGAGTGGGTCTCGGGGCGCCTGGGTGGCTCAGTTGGTTAGACGTCTGCATTCGGCTCAGGTCATGATCCCAGGGTCCTAGGAGCGAGCCCCGTGTCAGTGCGTTGGGCTCCATGCTCAGCGAGGAGCCTGCTTCTCCCTCGTCCCTTGAGGCTCTCCCTGCTTGTGCTTGCCCGCTCTTTCTCTCTCTGTCAAATAAATAAGATCTTCAGAAAGAAAGAAAGAAGAAAAGAAAGAAAGAAAGAAAGAAAGAAAGAAAGAAAGAAAGAAAGAAAGAAAGAAAGAAAGAAAGAAAGAAAGAAAAGAATGGGTCTTGCTTGAGACTGTCCTGGGGCATGTCCATCCGTGTTGCCTATGCCTGGCTGGGGAGGGAGGCAGGACGTTCAGGTTATAAAAGGCCTCTGGTCTTTCCTTCGTCCCAGGGTGGGGGTGAGCCCTCCTGCTTTCCACCTCACCCCTACTTCCATGCAAAGAGCTTGAGGCTGTGGACACCACACTGCTTGGCCATAAGGAACACCGATTATCCCCCTTCCTCTCCCACAGTGCCTGGAGCCAGCAGCAAACCGTGCACGGAGACTTACCATGGCAAGTTCGCCAATTCTGAAGTGGAGGTCAAGTCCATTGTGGACTTTGTGAAGAGCCACGGGAACATCAAGGCCTTCATCTCCATCCACAGCTACTCCCAGCTCCTCCTGTACCCCTATGGCTACAAAACAGAGGCAGCCCCCGACCAGGATGAGCTGGTGTGTGCCCATCCTCCACTTGCCCTCTGGTGCCTAGCACCCCTTTTTCCCGTGGAGCCCCGATGGCTTGGGAAGGCCTGCAAGGCAGACTAGCCTCGTTTTCTGCCTGGGAAACTGAGGCATAGAGGGGTTGAGTCACTCCTGTCACATGGCCGAGAAAGGGGCAGGGCTAGGCTTGGAGCTGGTACCACAGGTTCAGTCTGGAGCTGCAGTGTGACCAAAGGGCAGTGACTGAAGTGCCAGCCAGACATCCCATGGGGTTAGAGGTCCATGGGTCCGCTGAACTCCTGCTCTGTTGGGCAATTCCCAGCTGGAAGTTGGGCTACTCAGGCCCTGCTGTTCTGGGGCGCCTGCCGTTGCTGGCCATAACAGGAGGTATTGCTTGGCATTTTCTCCAGGATCAGCTGGCCAAGTCTGCTGTGACAGCCCTCGCCTCTCTGTATGGGACCAAGTTCAAGTATGGCAGCATCATCAAAACAATTTGTAAGTGGGTACATGGTCTCTGGGGGTGACACCAGGAGGCAGCTTAGCTGGCATGTGCTACCTGAGGTTGCATCCCTCCTGGAGGAGGTGCCCAGGGGTGCCCAGATCTGGGAGCATGGGCGAGGAGAACAATTCTTGGCTGTGCCTCGGTGAGCGGTGGGGCCCTTTTCTGACATGAACTCTGCCTTCTGTGATACCTTCAGACAAGCATATAAGCTCCTCTGAGAACTTTTGTCCCCTTGTCTTAGGTTAAGTCCAGCTTTAGGAGGGGGTAGAGGGTTCTGCTGGCATTTCTGTATCACCAAGAAATTCAGTGTAAGAGTATACTCTTCCTCCAAAGCCTTTCAATTAGAGAATATATCCTATCTATCCCCAGCTTACTTGTACCTGCGATACCCCTAGGAGGAGCACTGCTACATCAGAATGGATTTAAGTCAGCAAATTTTATTGAGCACCTACTACGGCTTGTTTTCTGTGCTTGGGAAACAGTTGGGAATAAGCAAAGATCAGGAACCGTACATTCTAGTCGGGGAGAGTGACAATAGACATGAAGAAGTAAACGATACATTATGTTAGGTGGTGAAAGTTAGGGAGGAAAAGATAAACTAGAACAGGGTAAGGGGAATCAGTACTACTGGGCATGGAAGTCGGGGAGGTGGGTGGAAGAGTGAGCCTCATTGAGTTGGTAATATTTGGACAAGTGTTGAAGGAAAATGAGGAAGGGAGCCAAGAAGCTATCTATCTGGGGAAGAGCCTTCTGGGCAGAGGAACCTTCTAGAACAAAGACTCTACCCTGTGATCTGGACTGGCATGTTGGGGGAATAGCAGGAACAACATGGAGCCCCACGTGATGGCAGCGGGGTGAGAGGGCTCAGGGTCATAGGGGACAGGTGGAGTGGAGGCACATCCCGTAGGGCCCTGAGGAACGCAACGGGTGTGCCAGCTGACAAGAGGCAGGGGACAGGGACAGAGGTGGGAGGGCTGCACACAGCCTCCTGCCCAGGGTGCCAGGTGTTAGCGGGTGAGTGGGCCCCAGTCTTAGCTCGGGCTGGCCTTGCTTTTGGATTCCAGGCCCCGTTGGGAAGCGCTTGCAAACTGCATCAAAGTTTTTTCCTTCATTCAGTGCTGTCATGTTACATTCTGATATGCAGCTGCCTCCCGCACCCCTACCTGATTCAAAAGCCTCTTCGTTCCCCCCTGTTAACTGCCAATCTGGGCCAAGTTTCCTGAAAAAAGCCAGTCAGGGGGCTTTTACTTTGCCTTTGGCCCTTTGCACTTTCTCCTGCAGACCAGAGCCCCAGGGAACAAATCCTGGTTACCCAAGTGGGTAACTCTGGCATATTTGGAGGTTTGACCAAAGCAGCTGTTGGAGGGAGGCAGTAATCAGTGCGGCTTTCGCAATTGTGAGAACTTTCTTGCATCTCCCTGTGATAGGAGAACCATTGCTGGTCCCTCTCTTTGGGCCTTTTGAGGGGAGACCCCTTGGGGAAGCTTCCTGGGAGGAAGCCAGGCGGCTTGGTCAATAGCAGGCATGCAGCAGCCGCTGACTCCAGTGAACCCTGCATGAGGCTCCGGGCTTTGGACCTGTGGCCTGGCCCATATTAATGTGTCAAAAGTGATTGACCTTTGCTCTCTGGCATCTGCTCCCACCCCAGACCAAGCCAGTGGAAACACCGTTGACTGGACCTACAGCCAGGGCATCAAGTACTCCTTCACGTTCGAGCTCCGGGACACGGGGCGCTACGGCTTCCTGCTGCCGGCCTCCCAGATCGTCCCCACGGCCCAGGAGACGTGGCTGGCGCTCCGGACCATCATGGAGCACACTCTGCAGCACCCCTACTGAACTGGCCCTTCGGCACCCTCCTCTTCCTCCTCTCTGGCCCCGCCCAGGCAACCGAATAAAGTTTGAGTGTTCATGGAACAGAATCTGGGGGCTGGCGTGGAGGAGCATACGCGGAGTGTCTGCCTTTGCAAGCTGGGGCAGAAGTGGCTTAGTTCCCGCAGCCCTTGCGGGGAATGTGTGGGTGGCTGGACTAGATGACCCCAAAATTCCCCTGCATTCCAAGGTCTCTGAAGTTGGATCCAAGTGGCGTCTGTTTCACTAGACCACCCTGCACTCAGCTCATCAGGGCGGTGATTGGTTCATACCTTGGTAGCCAGCGGCAGCCACAGCTGCTAACCAAATGCCGGGCACCCTGCAGGGGTGAGGCGTTCCGCCTGCGCAACAGTAGAGCTAGTCGGGTCCATTTATCTACAGAAGCAATAACTCGGGGGACGGACTAGAATAATCCTGGGGGCCACTGCTGTCCCAAAGACATGTCACAGCCAGGCAGAGCAAATTTAATGAAGTCGGAAGAGAACAAGTGGGTTGGGTTGAAAAATTTGCTGAAGATAAAGAACAAAGAGCAATCCCAGAACATTGTATTAATTGTAGTACATCACGAAGACTTTGCTTTTAGGGACAGAAGTAGCCTTATTTTCATATGCCACATCCTTTCTGGCACGCTTCCGCTTCCTCTCCTGTTTTACCCACTACCGCTCCCTTATCATCTGTGAAATTTTTCAAATATAAGGCTCTCCCGTTGATACTCTCCATCGCTCCTGAAACTCACTGGCTTTCCTCCTCCTCCTTTTTTTTTTTTTTTTTTTTAGAGAACAACTCCCCTTTAACCATGAATTGAGATTGGAGTGTTCTCAAGGTTGATCCTTGTTTTAGTTTACTTTTTTTTTTTTTGAAAGATTTTATTTATTTGACAGAGGGAGAGATGGCAAGAGAGGGAACACAAGCAGGGGGAGTGGGAGAGGGAGAAGCAGGCTTCCTGCTGAGTGGGGAGCCCGATATGGGGCTCGAGCCCACGACCCTGGGATCATGACCTGAGCCAAAGGCCGACGCCCGACGACTGAGCTACACAGGTGCCCCTGGCTTTCCTCCTTTGGCTCGGTGGTTCTGATGGTTGTGGTATGGCGCTGAGCACCAGCACCACAGAACACTGGGCATCTCAACTTTTTTCAAAGCAAGAATCTACCTGGTGTTTCTTCCAAACCTTTTCGGATGCCAATGTGGAGCAGGGGTTACTCTCACCGAAGTCACTGGGAAGGGGGTGAGGGAGGGTTGGTAGCTCCCCCAAGAGGGAAGCTGGCAGGTGAAGATGGCAGCCTTCCCCTGTGGGGGTGTCACAGAGCCTCCAGCTCTAAGGACTTAAAAGGCTTATCTTTTCCACAGGTCAAATGCTCTACTTTTGTTTTGCTACCAAACATTCCAGAAAACAAAAAGTATGAGAGAGACTATACACATAGTATATATAAACTTATATATATGTAGGTTATGAGGCAAGGTAAAATGGTGTTTGTCTTTTTTTTTTTTTTTTTAAGATTTTCTTTATTTGAGAGAGAGACAGTGCATATGCAAGCTGGGGGCAAGGGCAGAGGAAGAGGAAGCAGCAGACTGAGCGCAGAGCCCAATGGGGGACTCCATCCCAGGACTCCGAGATCGTGACCTGAGCTGAAGGCAGCCGTTTAACCTACTGAGCCACTCAGGTGCCCCAGTATTTCAGTCTTTACAGAAAAATGACCTCAAGATTTTATAATACTTCATTCAAGTTACCTTTTGGGAAACATTTCCATTCAGTCTATGTAGATAAGCTGAAACCCATTTTAATGGCTCAGTTTGGACAAGTCAAAAGCTGATCTTATTTTTTGCTTAAGTTGGATAAGCAAAAAAATATAAAGTTAGCAGGACATTATATCTGATAAAACTGGATTACTTAAACTGCAAGGATAGAATTGCTTAATTTAAAATGATCGTGCTTCCTGATAGCAGGCACCACTTTGTTCGGCATTCAATGTCCAAAACCACCAACAGTAGTTGATGTCTAGATGCCCAATACATATTTGTTGAGCCAGTGTTCTCTACCTTTGCTAATGAATGAACTCATGAATTTTATAATCTGTATAATGTAGGCTGGTGAGGTATTTTGAATTCCCTGAGCTGTAGTTTAGAAAGTGAGGCTCTGAGCAAGTGAGAGTCTTGAGACACCTGACAAGATAAGAAATGGTCCCCAGAATGAAATTTCCATGAGGGCAGAGATTGCATTGTTTTGTTCAACATGTAATCCTTACTGGTTGGCCGAATACATAACACACAGTAGGCACTTAATAAATACTTGTTAAATAGAGACATGGAACTTGTTACTACTATTGTTTTTGTATTTCCAAGTGTAGGAAGGGATTTATATTTTATTTGCAGGTACACAGTTTTACAAATCTGGGGGCAAAAATTTTATTTTAGAAATAAAAACATAAAGCATAAAAGGAAATGATAATTTTAGGGCGCCTGGGTGGCTCAGTGGGTTAAAGCCTCTGCCTTCGGCTCAGGTCATGATCCCAGGGTCCTGGGATTGAGGCTCGCATTGGGCTCCCTGCTCAGTGGGAAGCCTGCTTCCTCTTCTCTCTGGCTGCCTCTCTGCCTACTTGTGATCTCTCTCTCTCTGTCAAGTAAATAAAAAAATACAAAAAAAAATCTTTAGGAAATGATAATTTTAGAAAATAGTGCAGCATATGAAAAAGTATTAAAAAACCTTGAGGGGAAAAGAGTTCTTATAAGTAAAAGGGGTTAAATAAAAAGGACTACCATTTCGAAAGAAAAATAAGCAATTCCCAAAAGAAGAAACAGAAAAAGTCAATAAGCGTATGAGAGATACCAATCCTCTGAGTGATTTTTTTGTACATTAAAGGAAAGCAAAGGAGTCATTTTTCTCCCATCAGATTGACAAAGAAAAAAAAGACTGACAACTCAGTGTTATCAAGGGTATGAAGAAATAAGACCTGTCATATCCTACTGGTGTGAGGATAGATTTATGCCACCTTCCCGGGGGCGGTGGCAGGGAAGGGGGGTGCAGTACAAATAAAAATTTCAAATGTAATGTTGCTTTACCCAAAAAGTCCACTTGGAGAAATTTATTTTATAAAAATATTCAGACAAGTTCAAAGATATGTACGTATAAGGCTGCAATAATACAAAATTAAATAAAAAGGAAAAGAACCCAAGTAGGTACCAGTATTGACAGAGTAGCGTGAGGCCACTGCAGACCGTGTTGACATGGAGAAATGGGTCACAAAATGCTAAGCGAAAGAAGCCAGCCACATAATGAAAATGTTCCAAAACAGGATTGTGGAAATGGTTGCACAATTCTGTAAATTTGCTGAGCGTCACTGAAATGTACACTTAAAAACGCGTGGATTTTAGAGTATGGGATTTGTACTTCCATACAGTTGTTTAAAAAAATACGAAGTTGGTTACAAAATAGTATGTTGAGTATGAATCTCATTTTTGTCTGAAACACACAAACACACGCACACGTACACACACGATGCCGGGAAGGATATATTCCCCAGTAATAATCGAGGTCACCCTGGTAGTGGTGGAGGTGGTGGTTTTCCTCTTTTTTGAATTTCTTGCAATAAGCTTTTAGAATCAGGAAAAAACACGACTATTTCAAACATACCAAATACCCTGATAGGTAAAGTTATCTGGAATCAACTTAATATCAACATCCAACATTTCATGGCCATCTTAATTTGTGCCCAGGTTCTTTTTTATAATTGGCCTCAACTCATCTCTTCTGCTCTGGCGTCCTATTTCACCATCTTGCCCAGAACAATGTATCTTATCTTTGGGAAAATGTATACTCCAGATAGAACCGGAAGCAGCAGGGTTTCTATCCAGGGAAGGGGTTTCCCCTGCTCCCAGTTGGGAGCTGTGCCCTAAGCAGTCTGCCATAGCTCAGATGAAAATCCCCGAGAGCCCTTTCTGCTCACATTCGGTCCCCGCAGCAATCTGGGGAACTGATTGTGCTAATGCCTATTCTCCAGGGCTTTTCAAAAGTCTTTATTTTTAAATGAACTCATTCGGCTTTTTTCTTACACCATTCTAGATGGTTCTTAATGTCGTCTGTGGGCCATTGGTGGTCCACGAGAATCCTTTGGGTGGCCTCTTGAATGGACACTCAGATACGCATGTGTAGCTTTCCGGTTTTGGCTTGAAGTTCAAATTGAAATGTCATTGAATACAATCCAGATATGACCTCACCGGCCCCTCATCCAGTGCAGTGCTATTCATCGTCTCAGCGAGTGTTTTGCATGGGCAAGTGGGGCCAGGTGGGTTTGAGGGTGCAGAAGGACTCTTGCTCTAAGGACTCCAACGACAGAAACATACTGCGAACATCCTCAGACCCAGATGCTACTCACAGGAAACTGACATGACCAACCATCGCGTTCAAATCGGCCACACGAAGGAAGGACTCCGAGAAAGAGGCACAGAGGAGCCGTCAACTCTGAAAAACTGTTACAGGGTAATGAATTTCCCCCAAAGCTTTCAGGATCTGCATTAATTTGGCAACTCAGATTGTGAGCATCACCTAACAACCGCAGAGACGGAGACTGCCAAACGTTCATCGCCAAATGCAAAGAAGAAAATGAAAAGTTTCCTGCTCTACCACAGGGGGGGCGTTCTGCTACATTTTGGGGAGACTGCAGTGGAGCAAATGCTCTGTGGACACAGATGGAGGCAGAGGTTTGCTGCCGCTTTCCTCCCTTGAGACCCAGGCCTGTGGCCCGGAGCCAATTCCTGCAATTTATGTCTCAGCCTAAATTAGAGACTTCACCCCAAAGAAAAGGAAAGATCAGACACGAATCATATCAATATGGTTTATTAAATGAATAGTTCAATTTATGAAAACAGCCTCCTTCTTTTCCAACACGTTGCAAGTTTGTAACTCCCGTTCTGTAAGTGAGACCTCATTCATGTTCATTCGGACACAGGATGGATCCCAGAAAGCCCAACGCCCCGCCCTCAGGACCGGTGGCGAGAGCGAGACAGTGGATCTGTGGAAATACATACTCCCGGGACCAGATGTGCAGTCTCTGAATTCCTGTCGCCTTTTGTGCGGGCCGAGGACAAGCTTTCGGTGGGATTGCAGGGGACGAGGAAGTAAGGGGGGCTGACACCCAAGGGCAAGTTGCATTCGCGTTGGTAAATCGGGGTGTCACCGAGGGCAGTGTGGTGGCTGCGCCGAGCTGGCGTAGGTTGACAGAGCAGAGCGGCCGGGATGAACTTGGCTCGGAAGCCACGATTCTCAGGCTGGCTCCCCGCTTCTCAATCTTTAGCTCAGGGGCTCAGGGACTCGAGGCGAGTTGCTTAATTTCCACCTGTTCCTCAGTCCCCTCATCTGAAAATGGGGCGCCCATCTCACGGGACTGTTGTGAGAACGGACTGAGTCAAAGCACTTCTAGAAGAGTCTAAGAACACCCCTAACACACAGTAAGCTCTCTACACGTTCGCTAGGATCATTATCTGGAAAGCTTCGAGATTTGGAACAAAAGAGAAAAAGAACCCACTCTCAGATGGGGATGGTGTGCCACCTGGGTTTGATGAATTCTGAAGGCAGCGCCGGGGTAATAATAATGCCCCTAACAGCTCCCAGGGTGCCCCCTGCAGTGGCTAATCTAAAAATCCTGAGCTTGTGAATGCCTCTTCTACAAAAGCAGGATGTACACGGGGACAAAAGATAACAAGCTTGCCGACCTTGAGCTTGCCGGGGTCTCCAGAACAGCAGGCCGGCCCTGAGTGGCCATGATAATGGGCACTCCACCCCACACTGCGGTCTTGACAGCTTCAATTCATTTATTCACGCACGCTTCCTAAAGGTCACTGTCCTATCGCTGGTGATTTTCACCCTCTGGGAGCTTCTAGTCAAAATAATGTCGACCGTAAGACGTATTTGCATCCTTTAAAAAAGGTAGTCCATCAGTCAGTAGCATTTAATAAGTGGCCTCTGTTTGCCACGCATCTTACCAGATGCCTCGAGATGTTACATGGGCGAAGAGAATTTGCTTCTGCGTTCAGAACAAAGGAGGATCAGCATCAGAGAGTGAGACCGTCAGGGGATCTCGGCGTGACAAATATAGCTTTGTAAACACACATAAAATCACAGACTGAATCCTGTTTTGTCAGAATTCAGTGCTGACAAATTTCCACCCTTACATTTTCCATGCTATTACTGACCTATGCAGCAGTTTAAGAACGCCGCGACAACAATGTCAATAATTACTACCGTTTCAGGAAAGTATTGCTACCCAAATGTATTCTGAACACTCTGGAAGGACAGTGCGTCTTATTTCCTGTTTTTATAGGGAAAAATATATTTGTTAATAAAAAAATTAATTGAACTGCACATAAGCATATCAACATGCCCACATAATTAAACTGATGAATTATAATCTATGTTTATGATGCTTCTTGTAAAAAAAAAGTATTATGGGAATCGTGTCTTTGAAAGAATTGTGATGTATCTAAAAGCACAAGAAAGACACTGACAGCGTGCTGCAACTGGGGAAAGGAAGGTTCTCGGCGATAATTGTTGGGTTGGGGCAAGAAGGCAGTCGGGGATGTAAATCCCGGTGGACAGAAATTAATGACACCCCCACCCCCGCCAAAATGTCAGATAACATAAAGACCAAATCTATAACCAATATGTAACATGATAGAACACAAAACCAGCACAAGAAAAATGACCTACATCTTTCTTCCTAGCTGAGGACTCTAATTTCACTGATATTCCACCAGGGAATTGGGGAAAAGAAGGTTTTTGTTTTGTCCTGTTTTCTTGGTGAGTGGCCTGGAGACTTAAGAATTTTTGTATAATCTCGATAGCGCCACAGGAAAAAAAAAATTCCTTCAGCAACTAATGAACACTACTATTTGTTCTCTTGTAATTCTGATTTACAGCAAGTCCGACATGACTGTGCTGATTCTGGTGTCCTACTAAAGGCAAAAAATAAAATTACTTCAAGGCCATTTGCATCATTCTATACTTTTCGGTAGATTAAACCTGGCATTATTATAGCCCAAGATACGCTTTTCGTTTTCAAATGAGTAATGTA
>LNAC01000049.1:2002044-2037191 GCA_002007465.1 Ailurus styani | reverse complement strand
CCACCACTCCCCACCCCTGCCACAGCCCCTCACTCCTTTTCTTGCTTCTTTGCTTTTCTCCTTTCTTCCTGAAAGACACACCCCTTTAAAGCACAGAACGTTATTATTGAGACTTTGGCCATCAGCGCTGCTCAGGTGGAACTGCATTTATACATCATTAAAGTATGTGCCATCCTGGCGGGGTGGGGGGGTGAGGGGTCACATGTTCCCAGGCAAGGGCAGCCTGTCAACCCCTGGAACACTAAGAAAGTCCTGCTGTGAGTTGCTTAAGGGACCATCAGTCCCTGACTGAGCATGAGGAGAAACCCAGGCCTTCTGTCTAGAGAGCTAAGGTCCCTCACTCTGGTTGAATGATGTCCTGATTTTTCCACAAAGAATATGTGCCTTCTTGGGAGATGCCGTGAAAAGAGGTATGCTTTCAAATCACCTCAGTCTCGCGGCTCCCCCAGATCATCTCAACAGAGAGGAAGAGAGAAGCTGGCAGATCTCAGCATATGAATAGCAAATAACAAATTAATAACTATGTACTTTAATCTTCAACGTTCATAATTGCACAAAGTACCACCGATCACTTAAATAATACATGACAGTTAATCCAATGAAGAAACTAGCAAAGTAGAACATTCGAAGCAATAACTTGAGCGTGTGAAAAACTGCCTGCGAGTGGACACTTAACACACAAAGAGCAGAATCAGAACAGGTCTTTGAGGAGCAGTGATTTAAAATCCTTACCAACAGGCAAAGCGCTACGGAGAAACACACATAAATATATTCAACCTGCCAGATGTCTCAGCTAAATGCGCAGCGATTCTATGAGGTTTGGCTACAGTGACTTTCCACATATACATACACAGTAGGTTCTAACACTCTAGGGGTGTTTGGTGATCGGAATGCAGCGGGAAACAAAGGGGGACGACTGTTACTGTCAAAGTAGAATCGAATGGGGAAATCGAAACTCCTGACTAGTCAACTTTAAAATGGCATAAACAGAACTTTGTTACAGAGAGAGATTTTTTTTCCCCTTGAAAATGTATATGTGTCATAAATGGCTGCAAATCTTGTCCATGCTAGGGGAAAGTTGAGTGTGGAAAAATTTGCATTTTTTAAAATCTATGCCATAAAGAAAATAAAAAGCCAGAGCATTCTGGCATTAGCAAAAGGCTGAACTAAGTTCTCAGGCAATAAATTTATGGGGAAACATGACAGGCTCCTCATTAAAGCTATGTGTACGTTGGCTGCATTTTGTACAAGATTCTTGAATCTTGTGGAAAATTGGGCACGGCTTGACATCTGAACAATGTCCCTGGTTTGTTTGATTTCTAAAGCGTCAGAATATGTTGCACTTTGGAAATCAAGTAGAGAAGAATAAACACACTAAAACAGAACCGGGCTGAATCTGAGAGTCATTTTTCCATATGTCTCTGAGATATTTATTACCTTTATTTCTCTTACAAACACAGCCCCCCACACTAGAAATACTGCGGTACTTTTTCTTNTTTTTTTTTTTTTTTTTTTTTTTTTTTTTTTTTTTTTTTTTTTTTTTTTTGGTGCCGAGAAAATAGTCCCGTTAAGGCAAATCTTACCCGGCAGCAGGAACCACCTAAGGACAGGCAATTTTCAGCTGGCTTTTCAGAAGCCGGTTGCCATGACAAAGAGCACAATTTATTCCTTGGTCCCTTATCACAGCTACAGATCACAGACCATAAAAATTAACAAAGCTCTTTCCCTTTGCCTGATGATTTCAGAGTCCCTTATCCTTACCTGAGGTCTTTTGTTCCCCCAATTAAATGGAATGAATGTCAGTCACCTAGCAATTCAATTAATGCTGATTCAAAATTCTGGCCCAAACCAGAATCTATAATCACAACCTCCTAATCACAGCTCAGTCATGAGAATGAAAAGTAAGCAGGAAATTGCACTAATTACTCAATTAGACTAATACTGTATTTTTAAGCTGGGGCTTAAAGGGGCTGTCAGCCCCGACAAAGGACCACGGAGTTGTGGAGTTGTCCTCACCTTGTGTGCCTGAGGTTGCCCGACCGAAGCTGCGGTCTTCAGGGGGCCATCATTTCTATCCATCCAAGACGGATGGACCGAGCTGGGGAGTGAAATGTACCACGCAGAGACCGACCATTGATGAGGGGCAGGTCGGGGTGGGCAGCGGGGGGGCCTCAACGGCCCTTAACACAGAACCATCGGGCACACAGGCTTCCCGGTGAGGAGCCCTCGGGCCCCGTGTGAAGGCAGCAGGGCACGGTGCTTCGTCACAGGGCTGGTTCCAGGAATACCTCCGGTGAGGAGGAACACTCCGGGAGTGTGAGGGCGGCTCTCCCAAACCCAAAAACCGAGCAACGCTCCAGGTGCCCCCCGCCCAGCTCACGACAGAGCCTGTCTCATGCACTGGGCACACCGCCCCTTGGCCCGGGCGCCCACGCCTGGGGGTGGCTGAGGGGCGAGAAGCATCCGCCACCCTCCCACACGCCCCGAGATGGCTGCTGCAAAGCCCACCTGGAGAATCTTCATGAAACCAAGATCACTGAGTGAAAAAAAAACTGGTTGGAAGAACATACCGGATGGGACTGAAAAATTTACAAAACAATGCAGGATATGACCCAATACAAGCTGGGCCTTATTTAAAAAAAAAAAAAAGGGCCTAAAAAATTAGACTGGTTTTTGTGAAACTCCTTCCGAGCTGCATGCAGGCAAGGAGCTGGCCCCGGGCAGAGGGAAGAGGGCCTGTCACACATGGGGTCTTTCCTCTGCGGCAGTTTCTGAAAATGACCAACTTGGGAACTGCTCGGGGGTTCCAAAAGGAGAGAAGGTATTTATTTGACTAAGACGGAGTCTTTACTTCCAAGGCTTGCCTTGCAGGTAGCCACTGTTGAGCGAGCGGGGGTTCGGGGGGCCAGCAGGGCCTCCGGCCGGCGGGTTCTGACCGCTGCGGGCGCCTGGAACCTTGGAGTCTCTTCCGGAGGCGTTAGCTTGGCTCGGCCGGCCTGAAGGGAGCAAGAAAGCAGGGGCAGAGCTGCAAGAATGACTCCGGGCACAATCTGCCAAGTACACTTTTAAGTTAATGAAGTCTGAGGGTACAACCACTTTTAAGCTAATGAAGTCCTATTCGGGGTCTACTTTAGGCTTAAACCTACTCTTCATCCTTGAGATCGGCTTGAAGGTGGGGAAAGAGCAGGGATGAAAGGAAGCCCATGAAGCTTTTTTTTTTTTTTCCTCCCTCTCTGTTATCCCCAACCAACCTAGCCTGGCCTTCATTCTCCTTGGTAGAAATGGGTACAGGAGGGATTAGGGGAGTGTGCTCAAGGGAAGGCTAGATGGGGTTTCAAGGTGCCCAGAAGCCACAGACAAAGCCCATCGGAGAGGGTATCCGAGTGCCTCAGCTTAGGCCCTCCTCTCTGCCTGAAATACGTACGTTATCTGACTATTTCTCTGTCTGTGTGTGATGTCTAATTCTTCCCACAACCTGGGATCACCACCCCTTGCCCCTGCCCCTCCCCACAGCACCGGCGCACTCCCCATCCCCTACAGATATTTTAAGACTCTGAATATAAGAGATCAAACTTTTCATACAATGAGGTGATCTTCAAAACTGCAAGTCTTAAAGGTCTACAGAAAACATGATCTCTGAAGGTCAAAATATCTTACTAGGATTGTCCGCAGGACCCTGATCCTCTTCCAGGTAATATTCTATCTTTTTTAAGTCTTCTGGGGTAAATCTCCATTTATTCTCAGCTGGTGGAGGCGGCACTTTGGGGCTCGATCGTTTCCGGGCAGAGCCAGGAGGAAGGGCCTGCTGGCAAGACGCTGGCAGGGAACCCGTAATCAGTCCTTCTGGGAATTTCTGAGCTAAGACTTTTAGACCTAGGTGTGGAAGAACATCAGAAAAAGCAGCGTTAAGGGCGCCTGGGTGGCTCAGTGGGTTAAAGCCTCTGCCTTCGGCTCAGGTCATGATCTCAGGGTCCTGGGATCGAGTCCTGCATAGGGCTCCCTACTCAGCGGGGAGCCTGCTTCCTCCTCTCTCTCTGCCTGCCTCTCTGCCTACTTGTGATCTCTCTCTCTGTCAAATAAATAAATAAAATTTAAAAAAAAGAAAGAAAGAAAAAAAAAAGAAAAAGCAGCGTTAACATGGTGAGGCGAAGGCCTGGCAAGGCCGCTGCGTCTCTCCTAATCTTTGGTCTTCAGTCGGAGCCAACACAAGGACGGGACATCTTAACTGCTTCACCATGAAGCAAATTACACCAGAAAATGTCGGTGAGAATTCCACCAGAAATCCTTTTGCTCCAGTCTTTAGCATTAGGGCTTTCTCACAGAGCCCTAAAGCAGCAGCATTGCTTCAGGAATTAAAAACATGTGCTGATGGAGCTAACGGAAGTTTCACAGAACTCCTGACCCCTTGCAGCCAGCATGGTTCTCTCTCCTTCCAGAATTTGAAATTCTGAGCGTGGACAGGAAAAGGGTGATAAGGGAGGGGTTGAAGGGTTGTGAGTCCAAATATCTGTGTTTTCAGTCCTAAGCAGAGTACAGCGCACTCACCTCCGGAAAGCATGAAGAGGTTCTCGAACCCGCGCTCGCACATGGTGGTGGCTGCCTGGCTGGCCAGCCTCTCGTCATCGTCGTACAGAATGATGACCTTGCCATGAGCATTTTTCTAAGAGTCACAGGAGTTAAGGTTCACCCGCACTAGACTACCAAGAAGCCCCCATGGAACAAGGAAAGGTCTAGGTTCACCTTCCTGAGTTCAGAGAGCATTGGACAACCCCTCTCTACCCCGCACATCAGCACTCACTGGATTTTTTTTCTTGTCACAGAAACCACACGAGCTGGTATTCTTTTTTTTTAATAAACAAATATCACCGTGGTTCCAAGACAGCACTAGCTCCACACCTTACACACTTTAGCTCTTTTATCCTCACGGCCCGGAAAGGTATGACAATCTCCATTCACGGGTGAGGACACAGAAAACCTCTCTGTCCCACGCGTCCACTGCAGCCTTATTTATGACAACAACAATAAAAAAGGAGACCCACCTAAAAGCCCATTAGAGAGGAAGAGTTTAGTAAATTGTAGTATATAGTAAGACGAGATGATGTGCTGCATCAAAAATGAAATTTATAAAGAGCTAGGGTAAGCATGGTGAAATACACTGTACTATGAACTGAGGAGAAGTCAAAATATTAAATTATATCTCCAGTACGATTTCTACTTTGTTAAAAAGAATACAGAGAACACAATTGGAAATAAAATATGCGAAAAACATAATCAGAGTTGTTCAACCGTATGATTATCAAGCTTCTTTTTTATATTTTTCAGTGCTCAAATTATTTTCTATTTGTGTAATTTTTATGAGCAAAAAAAAGAAAGTAAAATTTTAAGAAGGAAAAAATTTAAAACAGAAAAAAAAATTTACCTCTTAAGTTATACTTGGGAAAGCTTTCTAGGGGGAGAAAAGGTCTTAGGACTAACTCTCAGCAGATCGCAGCCTTTAACCTAATGTTTTTTGGCCCACTGCGGGATGGCTTGGAAGCATCTGCCAGGATGGTCAAGATACTCAGCAACAGCTAAGAATCCAAATTCTAAAATATGCTGAGTAAGCTAATTAATATCAAAGGTCCTTTACAGAGGTTTTTTTCCTAGGAGCATGATTCATGATAAGTTTGACTCTTACAGTTCTCAAACCACCCAACTCCTTAAAATGCAACAAAGGATACATATTCAAGAATGTCACTTGAATAAGGGTTCATTGTTCTAGACAGAGTTGCAATTGGGTAACTGTAAGCTGCAAAGAGAAGAAAAAGCTAAGGCAGTTTGTAGCTCTTGGTACAACTTGGCCCCAAATCCCCGGCTGGTTTAAAGTTTAAAAGCTCAAAGAATCATACGTGCAAAATCCATGAGCCATAAACCTAAATACTTTTTTGAGAGAAGACAGGGCACCGTGAGCTCAATAGTAAACTTCATGTCACCGTTTCCGACATTTAGCACTGGGCCCCAGAGCCATCTGAGAATGTCACCAGCCTCTCTCAAGAGCATTATGGCAGAGCCAACCTCCAGGTTCCCACGATGGATCCGGCTAATGGAAAATTTCCTTAACTGCTGCCCCTGGGGTGTGGCTCAAGCCTGCCCGGACTCCAGAATGGGCTCTGTTTCTTGGGAGTGAGACGCTAGAACGCCTTCTCTCTCTTACCTCCAATAATGTGGCACTGCTGGTAAGAATCTCTGTCTCGCACATCTAGTAGCAGGAAGGGGCAGTCAGGATAAGGTTTGTCTTTGGTGTTGGGCTCTGCTTTCTTCACTAGCCCTTTGTCTAGATCCAGTTCCCCAATACCACTGATGACGCTGCAAGTGAAAAGTAGGTTGGCAGAGACTAGTCAGGGGTGAGTGGCTTCAAGGTCAAATGCGTATCTTCAGAATAGCCAGCAAGCACTCAGTGTCTTTTCAAAGGACACTTCAAAGAAAAAGGAAAATGGATATGGTGTCTCAGTTCTGCCTCTGAATGCACGACCGCATGGATTTCTAGTCTAGCACACTGGGACCCCGAGGAAGGGACCCACGTGTCCATCCATACTCACCTGCAGAGAATGCATGTTAGGTCATTAGCATGCCTGAGGGGGCAGAAACCATAGGGCACATGCCGCCTCCAGCAACGACAGCATTCAGAGAAAGAGAGAGGCCAACAGTTAATCTAATGCAATGGCAAGGAGTGTAAGAAATCAGAACAAAACGGGAAAGAATAAGGTTGGTAGGACAGGAAGAATGAAGGCTTTCTATGTACATTAGACGCAATAGAAACCAACATCGTCTTAACGTATCTCATCTATTTATACAGTGGCCTATCCGATAGGTATTTCGAACCTTAATGTCTTCGATAGTTATCTGCACTTACTCCCAGTTTATAGGTGACAGTGTTGAGGCTGAGGAGGCTTTTAGATTTGGTGACGTTCATACAATGAGACAGAGGAAACACTAGGATTAAATGAATGAGCTCGCTATTGACAGTTCTGTTTCTAAGGTCGTAAAAGTGGTCACCATATTAAGATTACAGACAAAATGTTGTTAAAAAATATGAATCGAAGGCTTAAGAGGAGTGGGTGTTATGAACAAAATGGCAAGGAGAGAAATGTCTGTGTTGGAGTGAGAAGATGCCTTTCCCTGGCAAATCTGACGACTTGTGTGCCAGACCAAACACTAGTAACCCTGGACCGCTCCTCTCCCCACGTGGCAAATCGAATTCTGAACTTAGACCTGATAAACACTATAACTAGATGCCACAGAGGGCATATTTCGTCGCACCAAAGAAGAAAAAAATCCATTCCCTATGAAACTGCACCCTCAGTGGAAGTCTTGTTGGTCTGTGTTGCTAATTCCGATTTTAGAGTTCTTGCGTAAAATGGTTATAAGAAAAATAATAGCAGTACTGGGGCACCTGGGTGGCTCAGTTAGTTAAACGTCTGCCTTTGGCTGCGTTCACGATCCCAGGGTCCTGGGATCGAGCCCTGCATGAGCCTCGCATGGGACTCCCTGCTAAGCGGGGAGTCTGCTTCTCCCTCTGCCTCTCCCCCTCCACTCGTGCTCTCACTCTCTCTCAAATAAATTAAATCTTAAAAAAATAATGATAACAATAGTGCTACCGATTATAGCAATTCTTTCTCTAGCAGACCTAGTTTCTCTGGCCCAACTATTTTTGCTAGTATAGAAGGGATGGTCGTGTGCCGAAAATCAGCACCAACCTATAATCAACACCCATTATCTGTGAGAAAGTGTTGCACCGTCGTCTATGCAGAAAGAAGGACCAGTCCCATGCAGTTGGAGAACTGACGCCAAGGGCAGCTCTCATGTTCCTTTGCACCTGTGTTAATATCAGAGCTCGGCGTATGGCACTCTATTCTCCTTCTGACTCCAGACAGGGTAATTATAAGCTGCGGCAGACAAAAAAGGGGGTGGGAGTGGGAATCAAAAGATAGTAGTTGTAAAGCTAAGTCCTAAGAGCAAACCTGCATCCAGGAAGGCTGAGAAGGATGGAATTAGGGAGTGAAAATCAATGCTCTCCTATCAATATACTCTCACCTTCGCTAAGATGCTGTGAAAAGACTCAGGCGGTGGCATCTACCTCAAGAGAAAATGAGAAGGGCTGGGGTGAAAATGCGGGACTACTGCCAGTCTGTTTCTACGGTGACCAAATCACTGAAACTGGTATCCAGATGAAGGCAAAGGCAGGGCACAGCTGGATCGGGCGAGCGTACCTCTGCAGAGTGGAGCGACTGGAGTCCGCGGCCCCCGCACTGCTCATGAACTGGATGGGGCTCGGCGACTGCTCCCCGGGGCTCCCCTTCCCGTTGGTCCTGGCACCGATCTCCCCGTCGTCGGGCTCTGAAGTCGTCGAAGACTCATGGTCTAAGATTTGCAAAGGGATAAATAAGTAAAGTTGACCTCCGAGTTCACTCCCGTGTGCGGCAGTCCCATTGAAGTTAGGCCAAGACAAGGAAATTCTGCACGGTTATTAAACTGTCCCGGGAGTTCTAACATCTAGGACCCCAGGAGGCCCCGAGACCCTTTCAGGGGGACCCGCGAGGTCTCTACTACTGTGTTGATATTTGCACCACTGGTGGCAAAGCGACGGGGGCTAAAACCGTGAGCGCCTGAGCAACAATCACGGCAGAGGCACTGAGTTTTATTAGTGACCGTCCTATTGTTAACCAGCACGGACGCGCTCGGTTAATGACTAGGGCAGTCACGTTTGGGAAAAGTCCCTGATGGAGCCATAATCATAATTCTATTAAATCTCATCTTTAAGTACACACCTTTTGAACATTCTGTGGGATGAAATGGGGAGTCCGCATAGAGCAATCAGCTCCACACCAAGATACCATCGTCGTCTCAAGGGAAAGTATTAGTGTGATTAGTGCTGCTTTTGCCCTGAACACCATTTTTACTTGGAAGGAAAACTGACAGAAAAATTATAGTTACTTAGGCTCGTGCATGTGGCAGACATTTTCTCAAAAATGATCTAAGTGAACTGTCATTTCAAGGAAAACAACTGATGGTATCTGTTGTAATGATTCAATTTTGAACAAAAATCAGAATTTTGGAAACCCTGCTCGCCATCAGGAGGTTGACTGCCTCCTTGTACTTAATGACTTTTCTGATAAGATAGGTGGTGAGATGAATAAATATGATTTTTTTGGATATTGTGTAATGAGTGAAATTTGTCAATGTTTGGAAGATCTTCATAACTCGGTGAATCAATCTTTTCAAATGACCGATGGATGATGTTATAAAGTCATGCATGGGTAAGGAGATTAATTCAAAGTACAAGACAGACCGATGGGTTTAACAGAACTGAGTACGGAACACGCAATGATATGCTTTCAGGTTCCACATTGCAACTAACCTTTAAGAAGCTACGGGTTGTTAAGTTTTGGTATAGTATCGAAGAGATGTATCCACAATTATCTGAAAGGGCTATTAAAAGATTCTCCCCTTTTCAACTACAGGTCTGTGTGAGGCTAGATTTTCTCCATGTACTTCAATCCAAAGAGCATATTGCAACAGATTGAATGCAGAAGCCACGAGGATCAGCTGTCTACTATTCAATCAGACATCGAGATTTACAAAAAAATGTAAAACAGTACCATGGCTCAGTAAACTTTTTTTCTGTTTTGGAAATACAGTTATTTTGCAAAAAATGTTATTTATGTTTGCAATGGGTTCAGTATCACTATTTGTAAATGAAATAGTAAATAAATATTTTTAAGTTTTTAGTTAATATTTTTAATATCCTAAATATATATAATATATAATATATATATATATAATGCACATAAACCAAAATTCTTTGAGGTCCTCAATTTCAGAGTGCTGAGGGAGACTGTACCAAAAAGTTTGAG
Organism: Ailurus styani; assembly: GCA_002007465.1. Classification (NCBI taxonomy): domain Eukaryota; kingdom Metazoa; phylum Chordata; class Mammalia; order Carnivora; family Ailuridae; genus Ailurus; species Ailurus styani. The sequence continues at coordinate 2,027,298 of LNAC01000049.1, read as the reverse complement.
AATTTGCTATTCTAACTGGTACAGTGAGGGAAGAAATAGAACTAAGAGGCCTAGTTATTAAAGAGGATACTAACACTTATTTTGTATATGATATATATACCTAGAAACTTCAGAAGAATCCTAAGAGAATAAGGGAAATAAGTATGTTGTTAAATGAAAAAAAAAAAGAAATACTAACAAACAACTTTTCTTTTATGCCAATTAGAAAGGAATATGATGAGCATCTCATTTACAGTAACGGCTGCAAATATAAGATATGCTCTCCTTGAAGATAAGCCCATTAAGACATGTAGACGACCTGTTAAAACTTACATCCTTTATAGGTCTTATAAAAATTTTACTTAGTCATTAAATACAACCTGAATGAAAACAGTGATGTACCTTCACATTCATGACTGGGTGACAAAAAGTGAAATGATGTTAATCCTTTCCAAACTTAATTTTCAGACCTAAAACAATCCCAATGGGATTTCTGAAAAACTTAAAGGGATTTTAAAGATGTGAAGGAAAAAACTTTATATATCTTTATATAAAATATTATATATACATATATGAAATATATGTATGTATTATATATTTATATTATATATATACACACACAGACACACATACATGCATATGGGTAATTTAGAGACTATGCTTTAGCAAACAGTAACATATATTGCAAGAATAAATGATCAAAACAATGCTAAACCACAAACCAAAACAATGGAATATGACAACACAGAAACAAATCCCAGAATATATATAAAAAGCTAATATATATGTTAAAGGTAACATCACAAACCAGTGGGTAAAGGGAGAACGACTGACTAAATGGTGGTGGGATATTGTGCCAACTATCTAGAAAAATCAAATTTAGAAAAGCCCCTCACATCATATACTAAAATATTAACAAATAGATTGACGCAGGAAAACAAACAAACAAACAACAAAACCACCAAGCAAGCTAATAGGAAAAAGTATAGGTGAATTGTTTATCTTATTTCGGATTTTATGAGCCTAAGGCAAAAAAAGAAAACACAACATGAAAGGCTAATAGATGTAATTTTGTAAAAATGCAAACCTCATGTATGTAAAAAACCAACATGAAAATTAAAAGATGAGTAACAAATTAGGAAAAATATCTATGACCTAGATGCATGAGAAAAGGTTAACATACTTAATTTACAAAGTGTTTTTTAATTAACTAGTGCTTTAATTGAAAAAAGATCCTGTGCACAAGGTAAAAATGCAAACAAGATAAAACTATTAATAGGGAAAGGATGTCCCTTCCCACTGCAGACCCATAGGCCCTCAGGCTCCTGTCTCAGTGGAACCACCTTCATAGATTTATGTCTCCTTCCAGAAGTAAAACCACCATGGACTTTTGCATCTATTTTATTTCTTCCCCTTTTTACATAGCAGGAGAATGCCATTGGTACTGCTCTACACTTTGGTTTTTTGCTTTGTTGTTGTTTTATTTTTACTTAATGATGCAGCTTGAGAACTGTTCCAAATCATTGAGTAAAGCTTTTTCTCATTCATTTTCAAGGCTGTACTGGTTTCCAGTGTCTAAAGATATCCTAATACACAGAGCTCTTATAAATCAGTAAAAGATGAACATAATATGAGGGGGAAAAAATGGGGAAGGACATGTAATGTTCTCGGAAGAAATCAGTATGACCAGTACATACATACATACACAAAGCTCAATTTCATGATCAGAGAGATTCAAAGGAAAATTATTAGATATTTCATCTACCAAATTGGCAAACATTTGCAAAAATGATAATTATTCAGCAATGCCTAGGATGAAGAGAAACAGGTCTCTCGTTTATTTGTTGGGAATGCAAACAGGAAGAACCATTCTGGAGATAATGTGGAATCAGCATCGAGCATCTTTAAACGGTTCCAACCTTCGACCATCTGTAGCAATTTATCTTCAGGGAATAATCAGAAGCACACGGACGTTTATCTATTTACATTACAGCATTATTTTATAAAAGTGAAAAATCAGAAAAACTAATGTCCAATAGGAGAATAATTAAATAAATTATGGTATATTCACAGGACAGGCATTATATGACAATACAACCTTCATAATTCAGGTGTTGAAGTCCATTTAATGACACAGGATAGTATGCATGATGAAATGTTAATTTGAAACAGCACAATTCAAAAGTGTGCACAAAGAGTAGGGATTTGGATGGGCAGTTAGAACGGGGAAAACAGAGCAAAATGTTAGCAGGGATTATTATTTTAATTTTCTTTATATATATATATATATTTTTGCAGTTTCCTGATTTTCTAGAAATACACTTTTAAGTCAGGAAAAAACAATAAACATTACAAAAGGAGATTTTTTTTTATTCCTTCATAAATAGCCAATATGCATATAATCTGTTCTACAGGCATTCCTGAGTTAGTATTCTGTGTAGAGCACTAGAAAAACACTAATATTACTCACACATTATGGTGTCCTACTTTATAAGAGCCTATTTTGCTGTGCAAATTCATCTCAGAAGAGAAAATTGCACGTGCCCATATGTTCCGGTGCTGCAATTGCAATGAATTAAAGGACCAAATCCGGGTACTTATATAACCAGGTTAAAATTGGGAGTACTTCTATGAGGAGACTCAATTATCTCTGTTACAAAGAGCCCTTATTTCTCTGCTGTGTGAGAGACATCTGTCAAAGATAAATTCCTGTCTTTGTCAGATGCTCTTTATCCTCCCTAACAAAAACAAGCCCAGGGAGATGACAGTTAAGTTGCACAAAACCAGGGCTCGGACTTCCTGAGAAACTTGTCTTGAAATCAGAAGTCAGATTCCTGGCCTACATCAACCTTCACAGAACACGTTTCCCTTCAGTAAACAGCCACACATTGACGGCTGAGTACCTCAGGATAAAATAAAGACCTTACCTCTGTGTATTCTTTTTCATGAGAGTACAACTAAGAGGTTTTATTTTCCACTCGTCGTTTTCAGAAAGGAAACCTGGAGCTTCTCGAAGTCTATCTATCTTCCTGGCCCTATCTCCAACCCAGCATCCATGCCTCCCCCCGACGGCCGCCAGGCTGGATGACGCATTGTCCAAACTCGCTTGGAGCTTCTCATTCTCCGCATGCCTTTGCTCAGGTTGCAAGAACCTCACCCTCAACTTGTACCTGCTGAGGCACCTGTTGAGATTCTACCCTCCTTTATGGCCCAGTTCAAAAGCTTTAAGAAAGCCGACCTCAGTTTTCTAACTGAAAAGTACCTTTCCCTCCTCAGAACTCCCATAGCAAAGACACTGGTTGTTACCAGTCACTCACAGATCTGTGTATCCCACGCCCATTCCTTACTGGCTGTATCACCTTGAGCAAGTAATTTAACCTCTGAGGCTTGGGCTTCTCATCTCTAAAGTGTACCTTCTAGACAAGATTAAATAAGAAAACTTGAGCAAAGTACTTAGCAATATATATTCAACAAATGATGGCTTCTCTCCAGTTCTCCATTATGAATTTCTGCCACGCTCGTGATTTTGTGCTTCTGTTCTCACTCTCCTCATCCAACACACATACGTGTGTGTGTGTGTGCACCTGTGGCTACCAGCTCCACGTAAGCAGAGCGGGGCGTTATTCATCTTTGTAGACTCCTAGCACCTAATACTGTGACCTGTCCGTATATAGAAGGCACTAAAAATATGTGTTGTAAAGAAAGTAATTAGTATATTAAACACATCAAAAACATCTAAAACTACAAATGTTAGAGCTGGAAAACCAGATGGCTTTTGAAAAGAAATAAGAATTAGCAATTAAAGCACCAGATAGCGTTTCTCAGAGAGTAACAATCTAATTGCAAATAGATCCATCGAAGTCCCAATTCCCTGTGAACACAAGAGCAAAGGCAGACAGGGGGAGTACCTTCAGTCAAATGGACAATCGCTCATTTGCCCCACATCCTCATTCCCATTACCTTCTAGCCTTTGAATCTCTTCAGCTGTCACTTCCAGTGTTTGATCGGATAGGGAAGCAACTTGGATGACCTGATAGAAGGAAGAATGAAATGTATAGATGTGTGTATGTCTGTCTTTATTTTTATTTTATTTTTTTTTGTATGTCTGTCTTCAAACAGAGGCAATTTTGTCTTTTATGAAAGATGAGGAAACATCAAACATCAAAGATCTCTTGGTTTAAGGAAATGTCAGTGTCCTCCATTGGAGACTAAATCTCAGGCCTCCTTATTCTGGGAGTGGTAATCATATCGCAGATGATGGTTCCAGGAAAAAAAAGGTTCATTTAAAACACCACGTAATAAACTTAAAAGACCAAAAGGGCAATTTGGGACAAGAAACATGAATAAATAATCATATATATTTCAGTCTCAACACGCAGTACTTAGAATGACAGAACGGAATCAACAACTCTACATGCGATGAAGAAATAAATGTAATTATGAATATATTCAGCACAACACTGTATACCTATACACAGTTTTTAAAGCACTTTTCACAGCTCAGCTCCTAAGACCCAAGATCCACCTTAAGGTACATCAATGAAACTCATGTTTGGGGGCCCAGAGAGACACTTTGTCCCTAATTTTCAAATGAAAGAAGAAAGTGACTTTCCCAAAATAACAAAATAGCCCAAGGCAATCACCTGGTTTCATGGAGGAAAACATCCAAACAATCCAGAGACCAGAATTCTAGATTCTAAATATTAAACTAAAGCATGCAAGGAAAAAATAAAACCTAAACCACGTGATGACTGAAAGGTAGAATGTGCACTTTATAAAATTCTTATCAAAGAAGACTGTTCATACTACCCTCACATGAGCACACACACCACACATAAGGTGAAATGTAAAGAATCAGAAGAAACCCTTCTGCAAACATTACTTAGCATGGAATTTAGAAATACTCACATAAACCAGCACAAATTAGAGTCTCTACTCCAAAGGATTGTTAAACTTACCAGCTGGGCAAAAGTTGTAACTTTTAGTCTCTTGAAAAGCTCATCCTTTTTGTATCTATAATCTGAAAAGCAGGATAGGACAAATAATTTTCTAGGTATATTTTTCTTAGAGGTACTCATTCTTTCTAGTCATCAAGTTAGATGGTGTAATTTTCAAGTGATTTGTATGCTTTTACATATACTATCTCATATATGATCCTCACGGTATGGTCAAAATGAAGTGTGCAACACGTTCTTATCACCTCTTTATCTTATATTCTCCCCCCTCCCCCACCTTTGCTTTGGCTGGTAGGAAGCCTGAAGTTGAATTTATAAGCCATCCTTTTGTGTCTATTGACTTTACCCCCTTGCATTTATTCTATCTGCTTACCATTTTCCCCCTTTACTCTGCTGTCTTTCTTTTGACCACTGTTGTACTGCATGAATTTTTGTAAGCCACTTTAAATCCTTTTCCGAACAAAGCAGGGAATAAACGCCTGCATTTTGCAAATGAGAACAGAGACCCAGAGAAGCTCAGTTGCCCCAGGTCAAACAGCTGGTAAGACATTCACACCCTATTATTCTAACTCTGCCCTGAAGGGAGAATGGTTGTTCCTGAGGTTACAAATTATGCTAGGGACCCAGGACAACCTTCCCCCCACCCCCCACCCCGCCCCCACCGAGCTGGGCACAAAGTTAGGCCTGGTCCTGATAATCTTTTCTTATCAGTTTCTCTGCAACTCCACTTCAGTAAAAATCCACCTACTCAGTGTTCCAAGATGAAAAAGATCTGTCATGCAGCAGTGTCACATTTAAAAATGGTGAAGATGGTAAATTTTATGTTATGTGATTTTTTTAAACCACGATTAAAAAAAAATCATCCTGAAACATCAGTATTTATTCAGCGCCATCTTGACAGTCTTGAGACGTGACTCAAATGGGGGCAACTTTTACGCTTGTTTGTTAACAGTTCTAGCTATCACATTGAAAGGTCTTAAAATTTAGCCAGTCTCACATGACCTAGTATGTGTCCCACAGAGACATGCTAAAAGTTAGCTTCCTTAAAATTTCCTGAAGATGACTGCCAATTCTTAAGAGTTTTCAACATTGAACTCCCACCCACCCATACACTTCCCTTCACTTCCACGTTTTTATATTGGCACCATGATTCCTTAAGTACTTGCTCATTATTTCTGAATTACTAAAGGTTAGATGGATAATTACTATGGCCTTCACAGCGTAGAAGTCATATAAACCAAGACTCCTAGCAACAAAGGAAAGGATTAAAGGTATTTAAAATTATTTACCTGGTGTTACTAATCATTTCCATGAATTTTCCAAAAACCAACACAGAACGAATCCTTTGGAGGATAACATTAGCTTGGTTGACCAAACAGCTTATGACTCAGAGTCAGGAAATAACAGTACTTTATTCTCGGATGTCTCAAAGACAGCCAGGTGGCTAATAATTAACCATTACTTCTAGGTAAGTCTCAGAATAGCTTCTTCTGGATACAACAAGGTAACAAACCTAGATGCAAAGGAGCTTCTAAGACCCACCAGGATGCAGACCCAAGATTGCCACCAACCTGCCCACCAAAAGTCATTTATGTCCATCACAATGGTAATAAAATCAGCCAATAAAAAGAGTCGACAGCTTTCAAGTAGCTTGCCCTTTGGCATTTTTCCACTGATATTCTTTTAGTATAGTTACATAGTTTGAAATCCTTCTCCACTTCTTCACATTCTCAGTACAAAATGTACACATCCAAATCCCCTCTGACAAAGTAGAAATAATCTCCAACGGAAAACAGGCTCTCCTCTACTCTGCGGACTGGTATTTCTAGTACCCTCTCGTAGGCACTCGGCATCCCGTGGCACATTTGAACCTGAACTCTACATACCTGGTTCTTGTTTAGAAGGACAGCCATCATGAGGACTTTCTGACATTCTTACTCAGAGATAAAAGATCAACCTGGACGTTTTACTAGTAAGTTTTAAAGTTTATAAAAAAGGCTGACTTGGAAAGTTCCGTAGGTCTGTCCTTGCAAGGGCGACCAGAGCTTTAAGAATGGAGCTTCTGCTACCGTTGCTTCTCCCAAACTCTGGGATGGAGACAAAAAAATCCTAGTTTCAGATATGTTATCAAGTTTTGTTTCTCCGGTAAGTGTGGAGGCTCAGGCTGGCTCTCTCGAGTTACTGGAAGGACAGAGACCTGACTATCTAGGATGCTTCACACTGGGTTCAGCTAGTGTCATCTAACCACCAGAAGCCAAAAAAAAGGCTTTGTGAGTGGTCAGTAGACAGAGTGTCTATTTTCCCGAGACAGAGCAGAAAGAATATTCAGATTACAAAGGAATTCTGCGTTTTCAGGGTTCTGTTAAAACACATTAGTAGCAAAGGGAAGTTGGGCTCACAGTGGAAGACAAATCAAAGGAAGTAACAGAACAAGGTCTGTGATTTCACAGAAAGACAGGGCATCTAAAGTAACTCGAGAAAAGTGACGGGTCTCGGGTGTCGTGAAACAAGGCAATTTTCTCCTCCCTTTTGACCCAAAAGAATATCTACAACAGAAAATGGGGAAAGAGAAGGAAATAGCTTCCAAAATGTAGATCCCAAACCAGAATCTGAAGTAATTCTAGTCAGAGAATCAGCACAAAGTATGTGAAAAAAGGAGAGAGGAGCCTCCTGTCTTACTAAAAGGAAGTCCGAAACTTCTACAGAGGGAAGCAAACATTTTCAAGGACTCCATTCTAGAGGTATTTGGGGGTGGGGGTGGGTGGAGGGGGGGGAGAAAAGCTCCATTTAAAGTTTAGATACTAGAGAAAGCACATTGTGCTTTTAAGAAATGTTTTAAACAGGGTTCAGCAATCTGGGTAGAACAGGATATTTTCAGGGGACAAATCTTGGTGTGGACACATGAGCTTACACTAAGCTACGAATGGATAGGAGGCAAAAGAGATTGCAAACCCAACCAGAAGCAAGTCGGCTGAATTTTACCTGCTGTGGATGAACTACGGATGACAACAATGAGGCATGGGTGAGTAAATGAGATTTTTTTCCCAAATCGTTTAAAATGGTAAAATATACTTTAAAAAATACGTATATATATATATATATATATATATATATATATATACTTACATAATATAAAATATAATAAAAGTACAAAATCTGTTATAAAAGATTGAAGAAGAAAAGTATGGTGTGACATTACACAGGAAAAAACAAACATTTATAACATTATTCCTTATAGCTGAACACGGCAACCAGCGGGCTCAGCATAAGGCTGGCCCTGAGTCCCCACGCTGTTGGCTGGGGCTTCTTAATACCACAGCAATTCAAAAGAAGCAGAAACACCATCATTTAAAGTAGAAGACCTGCGTTATAAAAACAGAAGTTGTGGTGAATTCTGAGTTTGTAATATTCTCTTCCCAAAGGATGTGTGACTTCACCAGAGTGAAGTCCTGAACTGGGAAACATTAGAGGGCCTCTTGCCTCCCATTAGCTAACTACACCCCCGGCACCAGTTCCTCTACTGAGGAGATGAACAAATCCATCTTAGGAAACAGATGTTTCTGCTTCTTCCATTCTGGCCTTGGTGTGTACACTTTCCCTCCATTTTGGACACAGGTTGAAAAATTAAGATTTTGTGCAAGGACGATGCACTCGGTGACTAGTAGCTTATCTTTGAAGCAGATTAGTTTGTAAAAAGGACATGCATGAAATATGATTTTTAATTAAAGGAAAGCAGACTGCAATGAATTTATAAGGCATGGCAGCACCACTCAGGACTAAGCTCATTCCCTCTCACCCCTCCATGACTTTCATGAATAACTGACTAATTTATATGCCAAAGGAGGCTATGAAAGAAGAGGTAATATTATTGCCATCTCGGGCATCGAGAAAATGAAGATAGGAAAGATCATGACCATCATGACCTTGAAAAAGGTCATGGAGACTGCAGTCCAGTGAAACAAGCAGCTCGGAATCTCGCTGCCTAACTAGAGAGCTCGTTCTGCGTTTCAACACTAACATCTCCTGGGGGGTGTCAGTCGGGCATCAGGCCACAACCTTAGCAGCTGGCCAGGATGGTACACGGGGTTTCCCACATCCTTCTCGGCACCGGCGAGGCTCACCTGCCCCCCATAGCTCTCCGTGCCTGTCAGCTGTGGAACGGGGTTAAGGCTGTTAATAACCAACTTCTAGAACTTCAGGGCTCCATTATCCCAGACCATCAATAAATAGTGTTACTCACTTTTTTTGATTTCTTCTAGCTTCTCAGTGTATTTAGTCATACTGTTACCTAGAAGGAGAATAAGATAGGCTTTTAATGGAAGAAAATGAGTTAACACTGTAAAAACATAACGGAATTCCCTAAGCCTTCCTCTCCTCTTCTTATGGAATCATAGTAGGTAAATGGCCACATTAACAGTCTTAGGGATTATATAGCCTCATTAAACGATGAGGAATCAAGGGGAAAGTATTGGCCAAATGTATTGGAAGCGTACACACCCAGTCAACACTAGGAAGTCCCAGGCCATACCGATGATCACTTTATATAATCTTTTTTTTTTTTTCTTTTTGAGTCAAGGCTTTCCTCCTCCTTTTATTCCCCCATCATCTTCCTGTGGGGAAGATGTGCCAAGGAGAAAGAAAGCAGCAAGGATCTCTGAATGTCTAAAATGTGCTGCTGTGGCTACCCAAGCAAGCCCTTGCCCTCTGCTTAGTCTTTGTGGTCTCCCTCACTTTCCTGAACTTAAGCTTCACTTTTCATGCTGATGTTGCAGCCTGACCTAGACCACACAGCCTGTGCGCTGGTATTCACCGTGGATTTGATCTGCTAAGAAATAGCAGCAGATTCCCACCATTGTGGAGAGCACCAAGGCCTTGTGTTCTGTAGCCTGGTTCTACAAGACCAGGCTCTAGCCAAGGTGGTTTGGAGAGTTTCCATACACTAAAACTGGGCCAGGATCCTTTTGGTTTCCGAACGCACTAACGGTCTAGTTCCCAAGCCAGGGGCTATTATTTTTTACTGGGCATGCTTCAATTTGATTCAACACAGCAAGCTCTGCCTGGCATTCGAAAGATATAGCAAAAAAGGGGAAAACTGTTTCAAAGTTTCCCACTTCGAAAATTGTGCTCCTAACTTTTGAGCTTTGGGAGGAGCTAGTCCGATTCAGTCCCAACTTCAGACAAAAGAAATGCTTTCAATTAATGGCACGAACTGATGTTTTTTAAGGACCAGCCTGGGCTTTTCTTCATGTTTTAGGTCAGAAGTAGAGAGAGAAAATTCTTGCTCTGAAACCTAAAATACATCCTCAAAACAGAAAACTACATTACGTTACTATATCTTTACTTATGAATTCAAAAGGGAATAAAATTCCAGAGTTAAAAAAATTTATTTTTCCACCTGAAGACACACACTGTCCAGATCAGGACAAGACAGCAGGACACAGCGTAGCCCTAGAGCCAGACTGCGGCCTTCCAAAAGCTCAGAGAGATGTGACGGCAATCAGGGCTGCCGAAAGGCCCAAGACTTCTCAGGAGAGACACTGAAAATGGCCAAGAGGTCCAAATAGCACCACAGACCAAGAGTAGCATCAGATATGATCTTTTCTAGGTTCATCAGCCTGGAAGTGACCTGAGATGTGACCAGATCTCCAGAGTGGGAGCCTCGAATTCTTCCTCAACACACGCCCCTCTCCCCTTGCAACTTTGACCTCAGCCGGGCACCCACTGGTCAATATAATGGGGGAAGAAGACAGGGCAAACGTCTCATTCTTAAGCTATTTTACATAACAGCTTTTGGTTACGAGTCTTCCTGAGTCCTCTACATTCACGTGTCGCTGACCCTGCAGTTAGCTTCTTTTGACCAGGCAGCTTCAGGAGGTCTCGTCAGAAGGCCGAGGTACAAAAAGGATCACCGATTTGTTCAGTGACACAGCAAACGAGTGACTAAGCCGGGCTGAATGTTCCCAACCTCCTGGTTTGTAATACGGCTCACGAAAACGTACTGCTTCTCTCGGTGTGCTGTTCTTGAAAACACGGTTTCACTGTGAGGTAAATGTGTAGGAAGTGTGACTTCCCTAACAGTAGCAGGTGGGACCCACCTTCCGCTCTAAATTCCCCGAGGCACACCACACACGGAAGACAATAGCCAGCCTTATTACATGGTCTTTATTATTAAAACATTGCATTTCCAATCTAGAGAGGTTTCCACCAACAAAGTGTCTGAAGCCCACGTCTCCATCAATCATCAGCATCTTCCGAGTGTTTACCCAGCACTTCGTCTTCGCACCCGCAGGGCCTCACACCAACCCCGTGAGGTAGGCCCGCGCGCCTCCTGTTTCTCCCACTGAAGGGAAGGCAGGCAAGCGCAGTCTTTTGCTGAGGTATACAAATGTTTGGTAAAATTAAGAACAAATCTGAGAGGCTGACCAGTAAGAAGGTCTTTTCGTTATAGACATTCGTTCTAGCCAAGCAGCAGGGGGAAAAGAGAAAATGGGGAGGATTTCTGCATTGTTTCAGCTGGAGAAAGACACTAGGAAGGCTGACACGAAAGAGCCTTAAAAATGATTTTAGAAAGTATGAAATGTAGTATTTTACCCCACTTCATAGAACACTTTTAACTACGCAGCTTATCTTACTGGATCTAATTGCATCTGAAAATAGGCCTTTGACTACCTTTTAAAAAGACTAGAAATGAATCAATCCTATAATTGGCTTATTTATAAATGCAGCTTTGTTTCATACAAAAGGAGCTTAAAAGACTATCACCAAACCAGTTTTTTTAACTGAAATTACACATTACTGCTAGATAAATTTTCCGAGGCAAGACTCTGATTAAAAAAAAAAAAATGTCAGTGGCTCCCCATTGCTTCCTGACTAAAGTTTAAACTCCTTGTTCTAGAGCTGAAAGCGCCAACGTCTTACCTGCCTCTTCAATCTTGCCTTAATTACTAAACTTGACAAACTCTCCGTTAGTCTTCTGTTCTCTAACATGTCATCTTGTCCATGTAATCATAATAGCTCACCCAGCTGGAAGTGACCTTTCCCTCCTCTGAACTTCTACAGCACTCAGCTCACCACTCACAAGGCATTTATCATCCTACCGCCTTATTTGTGTGCAAGTCTTATCTACCTTCTCATAGTGAAAGCCAAAGACTATTTACACACACACACACACACAGAATCTTTATTTCTTCCATTGTCTAGCACAAAAGGTACTTGGAATTATTTGCTAAGTGAAATATACCAAGAAGATCTGAAGAATCCTTGTAATGAATCATTTTATAACACAAATTATTATGCCCCAATTTGGCCTGAGTTTTTGGACACTTGATTTTTTTTTAAGCTATGCACAACTTGATTATTATCATAGTTTATGTTATATACTACCTATGTGACATCCACATTATTTCAAGACTCGGGTGACCTCGAAATGTATAAGGTGGTCTTTAGCTTCTATTTAAGTTTATAATTTAAATTACAAAAAAGGATATATATATATATACACACACACACACACACATACACACATATATATTTATACACACACACATATATACAAAAGTTTTGCAATTAGAATCAAGAGAAAGAGACAACCCAACTCTATCAATAGTGCTATGCAAGAGAGAGCATAGTTGATAAACGGAGTGACTCATTTGTTAGATTTTTTTTCCCTTTGTTTTCCTATAATTTAATAACATTATTTTCACTGAGCCAGTAAGGAAAGCAAGTGATTTTGAGCAGCAGTAATCTAAAGTGGGCAAGATTTATAAGGCACGAACTCAGTTGCTAAGAGACAACTCCATTGCTTTATTTTTCTTCAATATTTCCCTCCTCTATGGAGAAGTTCTTTTGGCTCAGAAGGAGCAGAAAGCGTGAAAAGAGGCACAGTGGTCCTTTGTTAATCTCAATAAGTTGTATGAGTGTATAGTGCTTTCTGGTTTATAAAAGGCTTTCACATACATTTCTTCCTTTGACATAAAAAACAGAATTAAATATCAAATAAAAGTGAGGAGTACCTAGTCTGTAATGAGTTTGAGTGCTTAAGATCAAGGCTATTAGCAAATATTCAGGCAGAGTAGAGACTAAAGAAAAAAAAAAAGGAAATGACTAGTTTGTGTGGTGGTAACAAGAGTAATGTTAATTTTTAAAAAACTGAAAATAAGGCTAGAAGAGGTGCAGTGGAGAAAAATCTACAGAATTTTAGAAAACTGAAGACATTTGAAATTAGATTGGCTGGAGATCGAAATGAGAGGCTAATGCAGCTGATGAAAGAGTGCAGGACACTGACAAAGGGAGAGCCCTGTGGTTTGGAAAGTTTGTCCCTCCATCAGCCCGCGGTGCTACAGATCAGAAACCCAGAGAGGGTGCTTGAGAACACACAGGAACCCTGCGGTGGAGACCGAACAAAACGCCGTCAGGGATTTCGTCAGAAGTGTAATCCATTCATGGCACAGTCTGGCAAGGCTGGGGAGCCGGTAAGAGACACCCAGGCACCTATGGAACAAAAGAAATATTTGAAGTTCAAAATGATTCTGCTATATCTAGCGTGGCTACACAGCAGTGTTTGAGTTTATAGGAGAAGTAGAGTCAGAAGCATAGAAATAAAAAATAATCTTTACCCAGGAAGAAGACAGCAGTCTTTGAAGAACTCAGGAGGTGACCTGGATGAAGACTGGAGATACCACGCAATTCTTGATATCTTGTGATTAACTCTGAATTGCTCACTGTTTGGTAAGAAAAGATTAAAGACCCATCTATTTAGCCTAGAAATGAGGAATGCTCACTCAAACCTGTGCTTATTTCCACCGCTCTGACTGCAGAGCTTAAAAACATACCATAGACAGGGGCTTCCTACTCTCACGGGGCTATAAGGTTACTCTTGTGCTCTCTTAACCAGGACGCCTCACCCTTTCCACCTGTTGGCACACATATAAATGATAATATTTGAACAAAATGCTGGTGTGAATGCTGGCTGCCCCGGGCCCTGATGACTACCCAGAGAGCTGATGGGACACGTATCATGGCATATAACCAATAGGCCATGGCACACCAAGTGGAAACCTTCTCTGAATACACAGGGAGGTAAGTCATAGAAAGAATGCATAGAAAGAAACCATTAAAATCCTCCCCTGAAATTGACTTCAAAATAATGTCTAAGTATTAAAGACAGAGTAATGTCTAACAACAACAACAAAAAATCGAACACTAGATAGTCCCACACTGACTTTAAAATACTTTGAGTTTTAAGCAATGAAGTACACTTTGGCCCTTCCAAAAGCTATTATAAAACTAGTTTGGGAGACTCCAGGAAGATGAGGTAGATGTACTTTACTCCTCTAGCTAAGTACAACAAAAACACTGGACAACCCACAAAATGGGAGAAAGTATTTGCAAATTGTATTTCTGATAAGGGTCTAGAATCCAGTCTATGTAAAAGAACTTATAACACAGAAATAGAAAAAAACAAAACAAAACAAAAAACAAACCAAGTATAAACTAGGCCAATGATTTGAATAGGTATTTCTCTATAGGAGATACACAAATGCCAATAAGCCCATAAAAAGGTACTCAACATCATTAGTCATTAGGAAAATGCAAATCAAAACCACAATGCGATACCACTTCATATCTGCAAAGATGACTATAATCAAAATGATGGACAGTAACAAGCATCATCAAGGATGTGGAGAAAAAGAGTCCTCCTACATTACTGGTGAGAATGCAAAGTACTGCAGCTGCTTTGGAAAACAGTTTGGCAGTTCCTCAAAAAATTAAACACAGAGTTACCACATACGGTCCTGTGTGACTCCTAGGTATATAACCAAGAGACTTAAAAGCATATGTTCACACAAAAATTTGTACATTAATATTTATAGCAGCATCGTGGCTTAAAAGTATAAACAATGGAAATGTCCATTAATTGATGAGTGGATAAACAAAATGTGGAATATATTTATACAATAGAATATTATTTGGCAGTAAAAAGTAATGGAGAAAGATACATGTTACAACACAGACAGAGCTTGAATCCATTATGCTAAGTGAAAGAAGCCAGACACAAAATGCCCCATATTACATGATTCCACTTATGTAAAATGTTCAGAATAAACAAACTCATAGATACAGGAAAGTAGATTAGTGGTTATCAGGGACTGGAAAAAGTAAGCAATGGGAAATGATTACTCTTGGATATGGTCTTTCTTCTTGGGATGACAAAAACGTCCTGCAATTAGAATGATGATGGTTTCACAATTTTGTGAATGTACTAAAAACTTCTAAACTGCTTAAAAGGTTAAAAGTGTGAATTCTATGGTATGTAAATCATATCTCAATTTAAGACAATAACATATCAATTATAAAAAAAAGATTGATTAAAAAAATCCCTGGATATTATATATAAAATATAAAAGAAGACCCGATAGGTTGGAGACAGGAAGGCAGACCTCAGGACCCAAGAAATGGCATGATAGTTGAGTTACTTGACTCTTTGTTTTATCTGTCTGTCTGTTTGCCTCATATATCTTAGACTTGGAGCTAAAGAAGCCAGCAACCCAGACAGACCAATGGACAGACAAGAAAAAAAAAAATCCCCAATAAAAGCCTGCTGGCCCCACCCAAAGGACTGGGTAAGGGGCAGCCTTCTAGCAGGCCAGAAACTGTCAGACAATAACTGCTTTACTCCAACCAAACACCACCCTCACCTGTCAAAGGTTGGGGCGGGAGGCTTGATTTCTATTCTTGCTGCGCTATAATGAGGTGCCATCAAAGCACCAGAAAGAGGGTCAAGGAGGTGGGGATGGGAAAGTACTCAAAGATAAAATGGCTGAAGACTTCTCAAATTTGACAAGAAACATAACTCTATACATGTACACAGAAGCCCAGTGAATGCCAAACAGGATAAACCCAAAGAAACCCACATCAAGATACATCATAGTCAAACTTCTGAAAACTAAAGAAAAAAAGAACCTTGAAAGCAGCAAGAGAAAAAAACGACACCTTACCTATATAGGAAAAAACAGTTCAACTAAGAGCAGATTTCTCATCAGAAATCATGGCAGCCAGAAGAAAGTGGGACAATATTTTTCAAGTGCTTAAAGAAAGTAATTGTCAACCTAGGCTCCCACACTCAGAGAAAATACCCCTCAGGAATGAAAGGAGATCATGACATTCTTCATATGAAGGGAAACTTGGAGAGTTTGTTTGCCAGAAGACTTACCCTAAAGAATGGCTAAAGAAAGTTTTCTAATCAAAAAGGAAAAGTAGGGGCACTTGGCTGGCTCAGTCAGTGGAGTGTATGACTCTTGATCTTGAGGTTGTGAGTTTGAGCCCCACATTGGGTATAGAGGTTACATAAAATAAAATCTTAAAAAGAAGTATTTTTTTAAAAAAAGGAAAGGAAAAGGAAAAGAAGGAATCTTGAAACTTTAGGAAAGAAGATACTGAAAGCAAAAATAAGCCTATGTACATTTTTTCAAGTGCCTATGGAATATATGCCAAGATAGACCATATCTTGAGCAATAAAATGAACATCAATACATTTTTAAAGGAATTTTTAAAAGATTTTACTTATTTATTTTAGAGAGAGACAGAGCGAGCACGAGCAGGGGGATGGGCAGAGGCAGAGGGAGATGCAGACTCCCTGCTGAGCAAAGACCCTGACATGGGGCTCAATCCCAGGACCCAGGATCATGACCTGAGCCTAAGGCAGACACTTAACTGACTGATCAATGCAGGCGCCCCCATCAGTGCATTTTCAAAAAAATCAAAACAGAGTGTTCTTCAACCACAATGCAATCAAATTTGAAATCAAAATAACAGAAAAATCTCCAAACACTTGTAAACTAAACAACACACTTCTAAATAATTCATGGGTCAAAAAGATAGCCTCAAAGGAAATAAAAAGGTACAATGAACTGAATGAAAATGAAAATACACCATATCAAAATTTGTGGGACATAGCTAAAGCAGTGCTGAGAAATTTACAGCACTAACTATATGCATTAAAAAAGAGGAAAAGTGCGTTTTTAAAAAAGGTTTTATTTATTTATTTATTTGACAGAGAGAGAGAGATCACAAGTAGGCAGAGAGGTGGGCAGAGAGAGAGGAGGAAGCAGGCTCCCTGCTGAGCAGAGAGTCCGATACAGGGCTCGATCCCAGGACCCTGAGATCATGACCTGAGCCGAAGGCAGAGGCTTTAACCCACTGAGCCACCCAGGTGCCCCCCAAAAAGAGAAAAAGTCTTAAATCAATACACTAAGTTCCCACCTTAAGAATCTAGAAACAGAAGAACAAATAAACCCGAAGCAGAAGGAAGAAATAATACAGATAAGGGCAAAAATTTAATGAAATTTGAACACCAAGCACTTGTTCTTCACAAGAATCAGTAAAATGGACAAATCCATAGCAAAGAAAAAAGGGAAGAGAAACAAATGAGCAATATCAGGTATGAAATAGGGCCTAGCATTTTAGATATCAGAAGGATAATAAGTGAAGACTTGTACAAACGGTCCTACACACATAAATTTGAAAACTTGGATAAAACATACTAATTCCTCAAAACACACAAACTACCACAACTCACCCAATAGGAAACAAATAATTTGAATAGCCCTCTAACTATGAAAAAATTAAATTCAAAATTTAAAAACTCTCAGGAAAGAAATCTCCAGGTTCAGATGGTTTTACTAGAGAATTCTGCCAAATGCTTCAGAAAGAATTAACACCAATTAATCAATTAATAACAATTAACAGCAGGGTTTTGTTTTGTTTTCCATTCAGTATTTTTTCTAATGGTATGTTATTTTCTTAAATTGAGGTATAATTTACATATAATAAAAGTCACCTTTTTATTTAAAAAAAAATTTTTTTAGAGAGGAGAGAGCATGAATGGGAGTGGGGTGGGGGAGGAAGGGGCAGAGGGAGAGGGAGACTCTCAAGTAGGCTCCATGACCAGCTCAGAGCCCAACACCAGGTTCGATCTCACAACCTTGAGATCATAAACCAAGCCGAAATCAAGAGTCAGATGCTTAACCTACTGAGCCACCCAGGCGCCCCTAAAAGTCACCGTTTTTAAGTGCACAATGCATAATGCACAATGTCTTCTCAAAAACAGAACAAAAGGAAATACTTTTCAAGTCATTTTATGATGCAGGTGTTACCCTGCTACTAAAACTAGACAAAGGCAGCCCCTGACCCTGCCAAAAACATTACAAACTAATGTACCTCATTAATACAGACACAAAAATCTTTAGCTAAACAATAAATAGAATCAAGCAATATATAACAAGAATTATACACCATGACTAAGTGAGGTTTAGTTCATGGATGCAGCAATAGTATAATATTTGCAAATCAAGGTAATCCACCATATTAACCAACTAAAGACAAAATCATATTATTATATCAATCGATGCAGTAAAACCATTTGTTAAAATTTAACAGGCATTCAAGATGGAAAATTCTTGGAAAAAGAGGAATAGGGGGAAACTTCCTCAATCAGATACAGCTAACACTGTACTTGATGACAGAAGACTGAATGCTTTCCCCCTAAGATCAGGGAAAAGACAAGGATGTTTAATCTCATGACTCTTATTTGACATAGTTCTGGAAGTCCTAGCCAGTGCAATATAAGGCAATAAAAGGAAATAAAAGACATATGCATACTGGAAAGGAATAAATACAACTTCTTTTTTGTAAATGACATCACTGTCTACAGAGAAAAGCCCAAGGTATCTACCAAAATAATAATAATAATAATTATAATAATAATAATAAATAAAACCCAACAAAGAAACAAACTCTTCTTGTACTTAATAAGTGAATTATCAAAGTCCTAGAATTCAGGAGAAACTTACAAAAATCAGCTGAATTTCTATACATTAGCAATGACACCAAAATTAAAAAGATAATACCATTTACAATTGCTAAACAAAAAATGAAATACTTATGTGTAAATCTAACAAAACATGTACAGGACACTTATGCTGCCAACTGTCCCCCCTGTGGACACCTGCAACCACAGATAGTACAAAACCCTGTATATACTATGTTTTTCCTATACATACATACCTAGGATAAAGTTTAATTTATAAGTTAGGGACAGTAAGAGATTAACAACAATACCTAATAATAAAAAAGAAAAATTATAATACATACTACAATAAAAGTTATGTGAAAGTGATCTCTCTGTTTCTCAAAACATCTTATACCCTTCTTCTTGTGATGATGTGAGATAATAAAATGCCTGATGAGAAGTGAGTGAATGACATAGGCATTGTGACGTAGCATGAAACTACTACTGACCTTCTGAGATGCATCAGGGGGAAGAGAGTCTGCTTCCAGACTGGGGAAGACCGTGGGTAATTGAAACTGGAAAGTGAAATCCCAGGTGGGGTGCGGTGGAGGGGGGGGGGAACTACTATACTATAGTAATGGACTGGAAAACTCGACATAGTAAAGATGTCAGTTTTTCCTAAATTGGTATATGGGTTCAATGCAACTCCTATCAAAATCAGAGCAATGCTTTTTTTGTAAATGTAAATGAGATTATTCTACAATTTACATTGAAAAGCAAAGGAACTGGAATAGCTAAAATAATTTGTAAAGAAAAATAAAGTGGGAGTAATCAGCCTAACCAATTTTAATCAAGCCTGTGAGATATTGGCAGAGGGATAGGCACATAGATCAATGGAACAGAAGAGAGAACCCAGAAATGGATCCACATAAATGCGCCAAACTGTTTTTTGACAAAGGTAAACATGCAAAATTCAACGGAGGAAAGGCAGGCTTTTAACAAATGGTGCTAGAGCAACTGGACATCCATAAGCAAAAACTTAACTCTGATCAAAGCCACCTATCTTGTAGAGAAATTACCTCAAAATGTATTGTTTTCTTTTTTTGATATTTCTATTATTTATTTATTTGAGAGTGAGAGAGAGCAGGAGCAGAGGGGAGGAGCAGAGGGAGAGGGAAAAGCAGACTCCCTGCTGAGCATGGAGCCCGATGTGGGGCTTGTTCCCAGGACCTTGGGATCACAACCTGAGCCAAAGGCAGATGTTTAACCAACTGAGCCACCCAGGTGCTCCCCCCCTTTTTTTTTCTTATTTTTTCAATTTATTTATCAAAGTGTATTGTTGGCGTAAATGTAAAACATAAAACTATAAAACTTTTAGGAAAAAACTTTGACGGCAAAAGCATGATCCAGAAAAGGAAACACTGATACACTGGACTTCATCCGATTAAAAACTTAGGCTCTTCAAAAGACCCTGCCAGGAAAATGAAAAGACAAGCTACAGACTGGAGAAAATGTTTGCAAATCATGCATCCAACAAAGGACCAGTAGCTCGAATCTATAAAGGACACTCCACATTCAAGTCAAAAAGCAAACAATCCAATTAGAACACAGGCAAAAGACATGAAAAGATACTGTACTGAATCAGATATATAGATGGCAAATAAGTACACGAAGAGCTCTTCAACATCATTAGCCATCAGGGAAACACACATCAAAACTGCGATGATATGCCACTACTCATCTAGCGGAATGGCTAAAATTAAAAATGGCAACACCACCAAATGCTGATGAGGATGTGGGGAAACTGGAGCACTCATTCATTGCTGGGAGGAATGTAAAATGGTTTGGCTACTCTGTAAAACAGTCTGGTAGTTCCTTAAAAAACTGCAAATGCAATTATCATCTGACCCAGTAATTGCACTTCTAGGCATTTATCCGGGAGAAATGAAGGCTTATATTCAAACAAAAATCAAAACATGAATGTTTATAGCACCTGTATTTGTAAGAGTTAAAAAGGGGAAACAATCCAGATGTCCTTCAACAGATAAATGGTCAAACTGTGGCACTTCCATACCATGGAATACTACTCAGTAAACAAAAAGGTATCAACTAATAATTGCAACAACCTGAATGAATCCCCAGAGAATTATGTTGAGTGCAAAGCCAATTCAAAGAAAAGTTGCATGTTGTATGATTCCATTTATATAGCATCTGTGAAATGACAAAATCATAGAATTAAAGAACAGATTAGTGGTTGTTAGGGGTTAAGGAGGGGGTGAGGGTAGCAAGTGGGTATGCCCTTAAAAGGACAACATGAGG
Source organism: Ailurus styani (assembly GCA_002007465.1). Classification (NCBI taxonomy): domain Eukaryota; kingdom Metazoa; phylum Chordata; class Mammalia; order Carnivora; family Ailuridae; genus Ailurus; species Ailurus styani. Next base: position 2,006,256 of record LNAC01000049.1, on the reverse strand, counting down.
GATCTCTGCAGTGCTGGAAATGTTCTGTATTTAGACTTGTATGTATCAATGTCAGTATCATGGTTATGATACTATATAGTTTCCATAAGATGTTACTATGGGAAACTGGGTAAAGCGTACATGGAAACTTTCTGCATGATTTCTTAAAATTGTGAATTCACAATGACTTCAAAATAAAAAGTTTAATTAGCAAAACACTAGTTTAAAAATCCGAGGATATAAAAGGCTATAGGCAATTACTATGAATTACAAAAAGCAGACTTAAATATCTCAATTTAAAACAAATTGAAATTAATTTCAGGAACTCTTTATTATTAAGTCAAATTTTAGTAATGAATTGAGGGATGGAAGGGAAAGAAATGGGTTTTCATTCACAAATCCTAATTCAATTTCCAGGAGAAAAATTTATGAAGATACAGACAAATCTGTGTATCTGAAATAAACCTCAGCTCTTAAAAATTTTCATTTTAAGAAGGTTCTAAAATGCATTCCTTTATAGTTGCCTTTTAAATGTTATCTGGACCCCTTGGAAAAAAATATATGGCATTTTTAACCAAAGTGCTTCCTTCACAAAATAGCTTATTCCAGAAGAGTGGGTCACAAGTACAGTTGGGCGGGGGGTGGTTGGTAGAGATGGAGGAGTTGAAGGCATCTGTGGTAGAAGGAATGAGGCTGAGGGAAAAGCTGGGACAGGTGGCCGAAGAGACAGTGGCCAGGCTTCACACCAGGTCTCCCGATGTACCGTCGACTTCTGCACCCTGCATTCAAGTCCTCGTTCTGTCTCCTTTTATTGAACTTCAAGTAAATCACACAATCTCTGTGTCACAATTTCCTCTTCCTCAAAAACGGAGATAAAATTTTCTACCTCCCATCAAACAGGATATTTGCAAGGATAAATATCTATACAGCTTGGAAATGTTTGAAAGAAAGGTCCCAAGAAATTATATCTGCAAAGGTGGTTCATTTAAAACATTCAATTGAAGTTCATTTTATATGAGCAAACTTGCATAATGGAAGACAGTAATTTGGAAGGAGACTGGAGGAAGGGAAAGACAAAATAAATGAGATTTAAACCAAGTCCGTATCGCGTCTGTATCTCCAAAACCAAGTCAGTATCTTGTCTATATCTCCTCGGTTGTCCTCAGGTTACTGGTGGCAAATTCAGCATTGCCAAAGGCATGTGGTGCCCCAATCTGCTAGCAAAACCATCTCAATAGAATGGATTTGCCACAGAAGACTTTGAACGGTTGAAAAATGAAACAAGTAAGAAATCAAAATCTCACAAGCCTGCAAATCCACAAGGGACTTGGGGAGTGGTCTGTATCACGGCACTGAAGAATGTTAAGGGCTTGGAAATAAGCAAAGCAACTCTTAAATTTCATTTTACCTGAACTGAAGTACAAACTGAGTTTTGTGTGGTATTTTACTCATTCAGGTCTGTCTGCCTGCACTCGATTCTAAACTCTTTGACTGCAACAGTTACAATTCACACTCATCTTTCTATGTCCCGTAGTCCATAACTTTGCATGTCATTGGCACCCTGCAAGTACTGAATTGAACAAATGTATACAAATACTATCTATTACTCCAAGTTTAAAGGAATATACTTAGAGTGTTCCAAAAGAGAGGTCTAACCTCTGGGATATTTATTTAGCGTCAGCCTTGTAATTTATTAAACAACGTTTTCACCAGTTTTTCAATTTACAAAAAGGTAAGTTATGTAAATGGAAACTCTTATTGATAATCTGAAGGAAAAAAAAAAAAGCTTTCAAAGATAGAGCCTGAACCTGGAAGGCCATGGGGTGGGAACGTGAGAAACCGTGAGCTTTCACTGACAGCAGGCATTAACAGCCTGCTTTTTGCCAGTAATTTGTTATTGGATTTTTTTTTTTAAGTTTTAATTTTCTAATATTTACTCACCAGTATCCAGTCTTGACTTGATATGCTGATACCGTGGATTCTGTGGTATTCTTTTGGTTAGATACTAAAAAAGAAGAAAATTCACAATTAACTGAGTTAATGTAAAAATAAGGGTGACAAAGGTGGGAAAGAATCAGATATTTAAAAAAATAGAACAGATGCTAAAATTTCATCAAGTGTAAAGAAGGAAGGAGCTCTAGAGGTCTGACTGTCCCTTCAATTGAGGACTTCACTACAGCATTTCCACAGGTGAGGATGGTTATCTTGTTTCTGTCAAAATATTCCCAATTTTTGTCAAAATAATCTCCTAGCACTATGTAATTTGAGAGGGGGGGACTCTTGAAGATTATTTCTGACATTGAACCAAATTAGTCTCTCTCTAAGTTCCATCAGTCCACTGTCAGAACCCAGAATAAGACACCCCCCTCCACCCTGCCTCAAGAAATCTGTAAAAATAACTTAAGGCAGCTTTCCTTCTTTTTTAGTTTTACTCTTTGTACGATGATTTCTAGGCCATCGACTCTGGACGCCCTCTAGATTTCACCCATGTCTCCCCTGAAAAGTAGCCCTTGGACCCAGACCTGAGCACCGTGCCCAGGTGCTACCTGCCCAGTTTGGCAGTCCTCCCCACCAGCTGCTCGCCTGGGGTCTGAGGCTCCACAGATGTCACTACGATGGCCTCTGCTCTCAGGGCAGCCGAGGCTCCTCACGGCCCAGGGTAAGTTCGTGGTCATCCAAAAATGCTTATGTCAAAGAATGGCCATTGTCCTGTACTCTGGGAGTGAACTCAAAGTCCAAGCACAAGGCATTTACCATATTCAGTTTCAGGGGCATTGGCGAAAGCCATCAAAGTGAGGGAAGGCTGGTGAATTGACATTTCAAGATAGAGCTTTCTCGCTCAAGCCTTTTTCTGGCCTACAAGAATGAGCATCATTTGCTCAGTCACAGGCAGCTGTGGAATATGAAACTAACACTGGCCAATACCTTTCTGGCTTCATCTTCTGCCTCCTCTCACCCAGGTTCCCATTTTGATGTTGCCCGAGTGCTCCTCTAACTTGCTACACTCACTCAAGTCTCCAGGCTTAGCAAATGTCTGCCTAGAATGCCTTCCCTTGACTTGCTCTTAGGCAGAACCTTACTTCTACTGTAAGCTGTCCGACGCGGAATTGGGCATTTCTTCTCCCTGGCTCCCAGAGTACCCTGTACCATTGTTTACACCCTGAGCTGCTTCTCTAGATTTCCTCAAAGGCAGGGACAATGACTTACTCAAATCTGTATTCATCCAGGGCCTAGCACGTGGTAGACACATTTACTGATGTGCAGTCAACAAGCGAGTATCTAGAATACGGAGTATAGGGACACCTGGGTGGTTCAGTTGGTTAAGTGTCTGCCTTTGGTCCAGGTTATGATCCCAGGACAAGTCCCACACTGAGCTCCCTGCTCAGCGGGAAGCCTGCTTCTCCCTCTGTCTGCTGAGCTCTCTCTCTCTTTCTGGCAAATAAATAGAATCTTATAGTATCTTATAGTAATTACCTGGTTCCTTGTGAGAACACCAAATTTTATTATTTTAAAAATTATTTTAATAAATAAATAAGTGCATTAATTTGACAGAGAGACAGCGAGAGAGGGAACACAAGCAGGGGGAGTGGGAGAGGGAGAAGCAGGCTTCCTGCTGAGCAGGGAGCCTGATGTGGGGCTCGATCCCAGGACCCTGGGACCATGACCCCAGCAGAAGGCAGACGCTTAACGACTGAGCCACCCAAGTGCCCCTATTTACTTATTTTTAAGTTATTTCTATACCCAGTGTGGGGCTTGAACTCATGACTCCGAGATTAAGAGTCCCTTGCTCTGCCAGCTAAAAGAAAGAAGAAGAAAAAAATCAGGTGGCGAACACCAAACTTTAAAACCCGTATCATTTGCCCTTGAAAACGCAGTTAAATATAGTATGTCCTGCTGGCCAGAGTTTTAGATTTCAGAGACCAGGGAGAATTTTTTTAAAACTGGGGGCACCTACAGAGAAAAATCAACTTTTAATTTTTCCAAGAAAGGACATTCAAAAAAAAAAAAAAAGCACAAAGCCTCGTAACTACCATCTGCCATTTTAATACCTAAAACATTAAGAAAAAAAAATCCCAGAAAAAAAAGGTAGGTCTTTAAGTGTTATTTTAAAACTCATGACATTTTCTGAGTTTTCCATTTCACTCCAGGCAAGTGAACACTTAGCACTGGACCTCAGGGGTGTGTGTGTGTGTGTGTGTGTGTGTGTGTGTGTGTGTGTGTGTGTGTGTGTGT